>RJWH01006718.1:0-50085 GCA_004363575.1 Solenodon paradoxus
CTCTGGCCCTGTGGGGTCACCTCTGGCACTGAGGGGTCACCTCTGGCCCTGTGGGGTCACCTCTGGCCCTGTGGGGACATCTCTGGCGCTGAGGGGTTACGTCTGGCGCTGTGGGGTCACCTCTGGCCCTGCGGGGTCGTCTCTGGCACTGGGATGATTAAAAAGGTGTGTGTTTTAGGTAGGTCATTTAGAGTGGGGCTTATCGGGGGGCTACATCTGGTTTTCACCTAATGTGGCAAACTTCTTTGCATTGGCCCTGGCCATTGGTGTGGAGTCCCCGGCCCACACGTGCGATGGACAATCAGCATTGTCTAGTGATGCTGCCTGGCTGCTCTGCTCCTGCTGCCGTTGCTCCGCCTCCCCTGCTCAGTCACCAGCACACAACCCCGCCACAGTTTTGCATCCCGGTGTCCTGTTTTTTGTCTCAAGGAAGCACGGCCAGCCTCATGTCCTGCACGGTGAGGAAATGGCAGGGCTCGTGGACACACTGGGCCCAGAGAGAGATGTGGGGCGGGGGCAGGAACAAAGGAGACGCGCTCGTCTTCCGGGGACAAGACACGGCCCGAAGAAGGGCGCTGCGGGACGGGAGGGGCTTGGTGGCACCGGAGGCCACGTGTCAGGGACTCACAAAGCAGAAACCAGAAGAGACGCCAAGAGCTGGGACAGGAACACTGAGTGACAGAGATTTTTGACACGTTCCTCTTCTCAGCCTGAGATCCAGCCCTGGAATAAAAGCGAGCGGGAATTAGAAGACGAGCGCGCTGATTATGAAATCAGAGCAACGCACAGCCACTGAGCCTAGAGAAAAACACCCTTGTTCAAGGACATGCCGTGTCCCACCCGTGAGCCGCTCGGAGCCCACGGCCGGGCTGTCGCGCAAAGAGCAGCGATGAAACGCAGCTGCAGCCCGGAAGTTCTCACCAAATCAAAACCGTAAAGGCTATTTCCCTGGAACTTTAAAAGGGGGAAAAACGTGTTACGGAACACTCTGAAGTCACAGAATTTCTTGAAAATTAATAGCAATGGAGAAAGAAATCAGAATCTACGGTGCTTGGCTAAAGCCATCAGAAAGAAGTGAGAGCAGTAAGTAACCATAACATGAAAAATTAAATTCTGAAAGTTAACACATAAAAACTCTGTGCAAATACTAGAAAAGTAAAAAAGCTAAAAAAAAGAGCAAAGCCAGAAGACATTCATAGAAACAGAACTCAGGCAGAAAGCAGGGAGCGAGTAGATGAAGAAAACCCACACCGACTCCTGAAAGCAGAAAGCACAAACAGGCCACGCTGCTCGCGAGCGTCCACAGGAGAAGGAGGAGGCACCAGAACGGCAGGGACGACGAGGAAGAATAATCTGCAAATCGGGAGACTCCTCAGGCCAACACGGACCAGCTGGTGTGACTCAGTGCACTTCAACTAGGACACCTGAACGAAATGGGTAATTTTGAAGAATATACCTTATCAAAATGGGCCTCAGTACAAACCAAGTCTAAAAATGTCACACATCCAGAGAAGAGATGGAACTACTTAAAAATCACCCCAAAAGTGTCCAGCGGGCACTGTGCTAGGACACCTGTGGAGGACGCCAGCCCGCTGCTCCGACCAGGCCATCGGGACGTCAGGTAGTAAGTGGGACGGGCTGGGACCTCAAAACCGCCTTGTCTCTGATGAGACAAAACCAGCAAAGCCGGTGGGGTCACGGTGGGGCTAGCTGGGGGCACCCCTGATTCTGAAAGCTGAGGAGTCAGCAACCCCTGTGCTTCTTCAGGACCCGCCGCCCTCGATTCGCTGGGGGAGTCTGAGCTGATAGACGAGGGTCCCCTCTTTGTGATGCGTCACGAGTGCTCGGCACGTGTGGACGCAGGACGGCCCCCCCGGACGGCCCGCGCACTGTCTCATCCGCACGTGGGTGCAGGCCCGTCTGCCCTGGAGGAGAGCGATGCTCCCGGCTCCCGTCACCACCTCGCACGACGAAAGCCGACTGGCTTCTCCGGATTTAGGGTTTTTATCGGCGTGAGCTTTCTGCTGGAGGAAACCGTCTCTGGCTGGTCCCCGTGTTGTCACGGAGCTTCTGGGCCTTCTCACGCGAGTCCCGTCTCCAGGTGACGTGAGGCCCACCTGTCTCCTCCAGTCCCAGGCCCCGTCCCATTCCTTAGCCGGTTCAGCCCCCGGTCCCCTCGCCGCCGGCCGGGGAGTCCTTGTCTCTGGACCCTCCTGCGGCAGAAGGAAATCTGACTCCCTCTCCTGCTAGGTGCCTGATGTCACCCTGAGGACCGCACGGGCTGAGGAGAACCCGGAGGGGCAGGAGGAGCTGTCCCTCCTCCCGGCAGTGCCATCGACGTCCGCTCGGGAGAGGCAGTCCCCGCTCAGACGCCCCTTCCGCAGGCCCAGAGCCACACCAAGCTGGCCTTCATCCGACACTCCGGGTTTAAGTCATCTGCAGGAGTCCCAGGCTCCACACAGCAGCTCAGACTTGGGGCGCCTCTGAGGACAGAAGCCTGGATTCTCGGCTAAAGAGAGCGGGCAAAGGAAAGAGGTGGAGAGGGCCTGAGGTGGAGCTGGGCTCCAGACCGCTGGGCCTCGGGAGCCGGTGCTGGGCCTCGGGAGGGACTGGAAGTCGGAGCTTCACATGTGTGTGGACTTCAGGGAGTTAACTGGGGGTGGAGGGATAATGGTGACACTGGACGGGTTTCTCTGAAAGCCCTTCCTGAGATGCTGACTCAGATTGTTCCCGAGGAAGTGATACCATCTCTGGGATTTGCTTCAAACCAGGTGGGAAAGAAACAGAGAAAGCTGGGGCGGCTAAGCAGGTGGATGAGCAGGGAGGGGTTCCTGAGCCGATTCTACTGTTCAGCTTCTTCACGACATAAGAAATGCGTGTGCACCTGCTGCTGGAATTAGGGCAGGACCCGTGGACGCGGGGCGTCTGGGCTCCGGGCCGGCTCCCCTCCCCTCCTCGGCCTCCATCTCCTGCAGGCCCAGCGAGCGAGCAGGCACAGAGCTGCTGAGGGTGTAAAAATGTTGCTTAGCAACATGCTAATGGGAAAAACACTCCTTAAAACATTAGGGTTTTGGTCTTTGAAACATGACACCTCCCACAGCTCAGTTTAACAAGAGGAGGAAAATCAACCCTCCTAGGAGTGTTTGTTTGTCTTCTCAGCAGGATCTGAGTGTAACAAGGACACCCATGAAACAGGTGGGCGCTGGCCTCTCTCCCGGGTCCGCTCTGCTCTGTCCAGTCCAGAGGACCTTGCCTGCGTCTGGGCAGGGCTGCCGAGGCCTCAGGGTCGGGGCCAGGCAGGGGACGGGTGCAAACTGCCGCGTCTGGGCCGCTGGTCCCCACTGACTCAGTGGGTTCAGCCTCGGCTCTGGCGGGTAGGACTGGGGTGCAGGCCTGGACAGCTTCGAAGACAAGCAGACGGGCTGTCCTCCTGATGGACCGGCGCTCTAGAAAACCTTCCCAGGACCGTTGGCCTCATCGGGGCCTGCGTGCGGCCTGTGCGCTGCTCGAGGGTCGGGCGCCCGGGTTCAGTGTGCCGTCCCGGACCCACCACCCGCGGATCCTCACGGGAAGGGTGGCGGCATTGCTGAGAAGGCCAGGTCAGCAGGTAGGAGGTTCTTGCCCACTTAATCGCCAGGCGGGGCTGCCGTTGCAGGAAGCCTGAAGGCTGAGAGCTTGCCCCACGGGCCCCCTGGTGGAGGGAGCCAGGGGGCTCCTATCTGGAGCCAGGAGCGTGGGCGGCTGCCCTCCAGAGTCGCCTGGGCCCGCAGCGCCGGCTGCTGCAGGGCCCTGAGATGCTAACAGCGTGCAAGCTCTGGTCTGACGGCGTCCAGCTGCCCGGGGATCCCCCATTCCTGTCAGTCCCTCTGAATCACAGGCCAAAGTGTGAGTCACTTCCTTCCGCGTCATGGTCCCCACCCCTCGCTCTCCGCAGCCCCCCCATTCAGGAAGAAGCAGCGCTGGGTTTGTGTGATTATCACAGACAGATGTCTCTTTCTGAACCAGGAGTTCATGATGACGTGGGGAGATGCCCCGGGGCCCAAGGGTGAGTCTGGCCCCAGGATGGCTGGCTCTCCTGGGGGGGCCTGATGTCCTCTGTGGCCAGGGATGGACGCAGCTCCCGTGGGGTCTTCAGGAGCAGGAGGAAGGGCCTGGACTCTGAAGGGGGCCTGCAGGAGTCCACAGTCCCATGAAATGAGTTTTCCGGACAAGACAGCTTCCCTGGGCCCAGGTCCTGCTCCCTCGTAAAGCAAGTGTGCTGGACCGAAAGGTGACCCTGGACACGGGAGGACACGGTCCCTCCTCCCGGCCCCCCTCCCTCTAGGGAGAAAAGGCCTTTCCTTCGGGTTCCCGTGAAGAGCGGAGATTTCACATGTCGAGCACCTGGGCGGTGCCGGGACCCGCCTCGGTCCTTCTCCAGCCCCGCGGGGGACAGCGTTCGACAGCCTGCGTCCGTCTGCTGTCCAGCTCCGCTCAGGGCGCCGCGTGCTGTTGGCCGGTTTCTCAGACTCGAGGTGTGACGAGGCTGCTCTGCCATGTAAATTCCGGACCTTCTGGGGAAGACAGTGAATCAGGGACGAGTGGCGACGCGGGTCCCGAGCGTCTGGGCAGGTTCCAGCGCCGCCCCGCAGTGCAGAGGTCTCTCGGCCGGCCCTCCCGCGCCGGTCAGCCAAGCTGACGGGGACACTGAGGCATCGGACATCAGAGAGCTAGTGGGCAGGGAGGCCCCACGTGAGCCCAGTGCCCACCGGAACCAGCTCCGAACACGAGCACAGTCTGCCTGGCGGCACTGAGAGGCCTGGGCCTGAGAACCGTCCTGCGAATCAGCCGGTTGTCGGCCAGGATGCCACGCCTTGCAGGGCCCATGGAGGGTGATCCAGAAGCTTCCGAGCATGGGAGGCCCACGGGGGACGGGACGGAAGCGCGGCCGGAGAGCTCGGCGCTACTGTCCTCGGGAGCCGTGCTGAGGGAGGCCGGACTCGGCGGGAGGCGCGCACGCGGGGAAGGGGGGACCCGGGAGCACGAGGGCCCAGGCGGGAGGCGGCGAGCACGCAGCCACCGGGCCCTGCCGCCAGGAGACTGCGTTGACTCTGCCCCGAGTCCCTGTCTCGACGAAGCTGTCAGCTGGGACGAGACCCCCAGGAGGAACAGGGTTGCCGTCCAGGGTCGAAGCTTCTCAGAGCGGGGCTGCCAGTGGGACCCGCCTTCGCGTCACCCGCCAGCGCGTCACCCGCCAGCGCGTCACCCGCCAGCGCACGCGCACAGACTTGAGTCAAACTCCCAGCGCGAGGCAGGCCCCCGAGTGTCGCCAGAGCCAGCTGCTGACAAGTCACAGCTGCGTTTGGTCACTCGGGTGAGACAGCCAGACACGCACTGTCTCGGCTGTAGCCCAGAGCGGGGAGAGAAGGGCGTTTGCTGAGGCCGTGAAGGCCGGCGTAAGGGGAGTCCTCAAAGGAAGCGGGGTCTGCTGGGAGGGCTGAGGGTCACGATGGTTTATGTGTGGATGGGACCGGGACAGGGCGTGGAGTGCCGTTCAGTCTGGGGTCCACTCGGTCACCGCTGCCGTCCAGGGAGGGACTGAAGGGCCTTTGGGGAAATTCCTGGGGTGGGCGAGGAAGTTCTCTGCGATGTGTATCTTCCTGGGAGACGTGCCGAGACGGCCTGCTCTGGGCAGGTAGAGTTTGGGGGTCTCAGCCCCCGAGTCCCCAGTTTGAAGACGAAACCCCTCCTGCAGAAGCTGGATGAGAGTCGGGTCCAGACTCCACTCGGCCCCTTTACGGCCCAAGAATGATGGTCCGAGCGCAGTGACCAGCACGGGACTCGGGGGCGCTGGCCCTGACCGCGGGGGACACGCGGGATGGCCGGAAGGAGGACTCTGCTCCTCGGCCCGGCAGGCCCCTGCCAGACCCGGGGTCCCCAGCGAGGGTGCGCGGACGCTGAGGCCCCTCATCCTGCGTAGGAAACAGCTTGGCGAAGCCAGCCTGGGACTTCGCAGAAGAGCAGTGCCTTTTTTTTGCCTTTGGGTTGTTTTCCAGGCCTCGGATCCGGCGCCCCGCCTCGCCGGCACCACGCTTCAGTGTGCGTGTCCAGTGTCCCACGCCAGCCAGGCGGCCCCATGGGGTCTCAGAGCAGAAATGTGAAGAGAGAGGCAGGTTTATGGGGGACACTGTCTCCGTTCTTCCAAAAGCACAGTGACAGCCTCTGGGTCGGGTCTGAGTCCCTTCTTGAGATGCACGTGCAGGCCAGCGTCCGGCATCGCCTCCCTCCACCCCACGTGACCCTCGGGTGACCCCGCAAACCGCGAGCCACGTGACGCTCGCCCAGGCCCTCCCGTCCCCCGTGCCTGGCTGCCGAGGGCCTGAGCCTCTGGGCGCCAGGAATTGGCACCCGGAGAGAAGACAGCAGAGGCCGGTTCCCTCACGAGGCCGCGCGTCCTGGTGTGGGTGCCGCGTGGCCTTCGTTTCGGACAGAGGGGCAGCGGATGAAGCTCTGGACGTTCCCCGTGGGTCTCGGCAACGTGCCGGCACGCGCGACCTGATTTGTCAGCCGGGGGCTGCGTCTTCGTGCTCCGTTATATAGAAGGGGAGATGCGTCCGCTCCCTTCTTCTTCTCCCGTCTTCTCTTCATCTTCCCCCAGGTGCGACGCGTGGTCCATGCATCACGTCTGCTGCGCGCCTGCTCGTGACTTTAAACAGCACAGCGGGGCCTGTGCTCTCCCCGCCTTAGACTGTCCGGCTGTCCTGTGGCTCCGGTGGGCCCCGCTCCCCTCCCGTCTCTGATCAAATGTGCTCTCCGTCCACGCGGGGAGGGTTAGAGGCGTCATCCTGAAGTGCCGCCTGCGGGTGCGGGCCTGTGACTGATGAAGGGGTGCTCTCCCCGGGCGTGTGAGCACTGGGTGCAGCGGGCAGGCCCCTGGGCCGTGAGGCTCCCGACTCCGCCCCTGGCCGGACAGAGGGGGTCTGTGGGTGCAGCGGGTGGGGGCGCAGGCCAGCAGTGGGCAGGGAGAGCCGGCCGTCTGCCCGCCTCTCCGCCCCGCACTGCCCAGTAAGTTTTCTACTTGCGTTTCCCATCTGGTCCTCACTCGGTCGAATACACACCAGCATCACCACCAGCAAAGGGCGTGCTGCATATTCAACTGTGTGTGCACACGTGTGTGCGTGCATGTGTGCCTGAGTGTGCATGTGTGCGTGTGTGCAAGGTCCCTGTCAGCGAGGAAGGAGTGGGAAGGGTTTTTGGAGAGAAACCAGTGTCTTTCTCCCCAGCTCCTCTTCCCACCATCCACACACACACACACACAGATGGAGAGATAGATGGTAGGCAGGTGGACAGACAGACAGACAGGTTGGTGATTCGCCTGCTTACTCCTTGTTTGCACGCCAGTTGGCTCCCTGGGTGAGGCGGCAGCGGGCGCATTCTTGTTTCATCTGGAGGCCTGGCCCCCGGGCTCACCTGCCTGGCGGAACGGTGACTGCGAGTGCTGGTCCGAGCCCCGTCCTGGCCCCATGCGCCATCTGTCTGCTCCATGAAGGGACGACTCTTCCACCCGAGGACAGATACCTGAAGTCCTGTGATGTCTGCTGTCCGCATGACTCTCTGCGGGGACTTAGGGCTGGGACGTGCGCGTCCGGAGGAGGGGTTTCCAGAATACAGGGAGACGGATTTCCTCCTGAGCGTGAAACATGCACCGCCGACACCAAGGTCACTGGCAGAAGCGGCGAGTGACCGCTGTGCATGCCCCAGAGATGCCGCCACCGGCTGCGGGGAGGAGGAGGCTCTGGGTGGAATGTTCTGGACATCTGGGGGAAGACGGCGGAGCTCCAGGAACAGCCAAGCAGCGGTTGATTATGTTGAAAGAACATGTCCTGGCTCATCTGAGTCACAGCAGCTGAACGGTGGGGCGTGACTGGTGCCAGGCTTTGCCCGAGTTAAAGGCTCAGCGCTCCTCCAGCACCGCCTCTGCCGTCGCCCACGGGGACAGCTTGCCCACCTACAGACAGGATTGCCAACTGGGCCCACACCCTCCCCAGGAGAAGTCGGTCAGGTCGGGCCGGGCGAAGGCGCCTCTCTGTTTAGCTGTGTCTACAAAGGCCTGAGGTCACTCGGCGCGGCCAGGAAGAGTTGGCTCAGGAGTGGGGAACACCATCAGCTAAGACTTGAGACACGTGTCCCCCTCGAATTACAAGCGGGGCCGAGGGAGACTCTTCAGAAGAAATACGAAGCCAGAGGAGTAAACAAGAGCTTCAGAGTAACAGATGCCCACTCTCGCGTTTTAGCGAAAACAGTGACCTCTGGAGTCGGAAACTCCAGGTCACATGGGACCCAAGGCTTTCTTAAGGGGACTTCATCAGGAAAAGCAAAACTGTCCACTGCCGGGTTAGGTGCGTCTCTAAAAGTGCCTGCTGATCGGGATCCCCACACGCCAGACGGCTGTGTCCCCACAAGATGACAACATGGCGAATGAAAGGCCGCAGGGCCATTCGTCCTGCAGGCGCCTGGCTGGGGAGCGGGAGCCGCGCCCCCTAAACCTCTCTGCCGGAGCCAGTGCTGAATAAAACATAAACCACTTCTGTACCTGCTTCAGAGCTGGGTGCAGATAGAAGGCAATTTACTCGGGGCTGAAATGAAATTCCTGGCAAAAAGGAAAGCCTATTAACAAATGGAACAGTCCCCCGGTGACAAGGTGGGGGCGTGAGACTCTGTGCGTTTGTCATTTTAACTCCAGAGGCAGACTTGAGTGTTTTAATCACACTGAAGTCGAAATGCAGGTGGGAACGGCACCAGGTCTGCGATGACTGCCGGCCGCGTTCCGGAGCCGTCTCTGCAGGCGCGTCATTTGCTGAGAGACATTAACGAGGACGTTCTCCATTCTCCATGACACTGGGACCCCATCCACAGCCCTCTCCTCACATCCTTCCGTCCCCCCGTGACCGTCCGTCCCCCTCTGCTGCCCCTGCTGCCCCTCCTCACGCTCCTTCAGGTGCTCCGTCCAGAGAAAAGCACCGACCCCCGGCCAGCGTCACAGGTCTTCCGGCGGGGTCGCAAGTGCGGCCGCTGCGCCCCACTTTGGAATGACGCGGCGGAGGCCCGTCCGCGGCGGGTCCAGTTTGCTGCTGCCGTGTAAATCGCCACGCGCTTGCCTGATGGCTGCAGCCCAGCGTCTCATCCTCAGTCTCTGGGCAGGCACCTCGAGGGGCAGGAACCCTCCGGCGCAGGCTGGACGCCCTGCTTTCTGGGGCTCTGTGTTCCTTCCGAGCCCACGTGAGTAGGCGGAACTCAGTTCCTTCCGCCCGGGGGTGAAGTCGTCCCTGCGGCTGCCAGCCGAGGTCACTGCAGCCGTGAAGGCCCAGAGCTCCTGGACACTGACCATCTGGTTTGAAGACAGAGGGGACCCTGTCCAGGGGGGTCTTGTGTCGGGGTGTGATCCCGGGTGATTCCCGCATCGCCTCACCTTTCCCGTATTCTGCGGGTTAGCAGGGGGTCACAGCGTCGGGGGAGCGGGGGGCAGAGAGGTGACCGCCAGGCGGCGGGACCACGGGGGGCAGTGCACACTTCTCTCCGCCGTGTCGTGAGGGCGAACACCCCACGCGCCAGCGCTTTGAAGCCACGCCAGTCTGCACCTGTCACTGGTTGGTTGAGAGTCTCATCTCTGCAGCGTCACCCTTCACTCAAGGCCAGAAAACGAGGGGTTACGGATGCCGCGTCCACGTCAGCGTCTGTGGTTGAGCTCAGTGACGTGGTGACCTTCAGGACACTGGAGACCTGGAAACGCCCGGGGCCGCGCCGGGGGTCCAGGTTCTCCCAGCGGACGGTCAGTCTCTCCCCAGACCCCTGGCGTGGCCGCAGCAGACGCCCTGTCCTCCAAACTCCCCCCACCCTCGGGTCCCACGCAAGCCACGCTCTGAGCAAAGCTTTCCTGACATTCTCATCAGAATGACTGTTCCCTCCTAGCATCTCCCCACACAGCCCTGTGCTTTCTTCACCCACCGCGCATGGTGTTTTCTCCCAATTAACTGCTAGGCGTTTGCATCCCGTGTCGACTGGCAGCGTCCGGCGGGCAGGAGCGCTGGGACTCAGTGATCGGCTGGGGCGTGGCTGGAGACCACACCCATCTCGCCCCCCAGGACGTCTGTCCACAGTGGGCCTTGCAGCCTCCTTTGTACTATTTAGTGAATGGAGTTGCTTGTTTCCCTTATTCTACTATGAACCCTAATGTTTCCAGCCGCTCTTCCCTCATTTCCTCCCGCTTCTCCATCATGAAGCCCGTGGATCCCATAACACCGTCCAAAACCCTGAGAGAGTGTCCAGGTCAGCGACTTGCACATTTTCGAAGGCTCCTTTGTTTCCATGAAATGCTGGGCAGCGTACCACACGAGTCCGTAGCGACCCAGGCAAGAGAAAGCTTATGGTCTGAGGGAGGGAGACCGGCGGAGCCAGAGCTGTGGTCACGCAGCCTCCCTGACCGGCCTCCAGCCCGCTGTGAAGGGCCCACGCTGAGGGTGAGACCCGGTGGCTGTACGACAAACAGGAAGAGACCAGCATCCTCTCCGAAGCCGCGCGGAGCGCCGGGGAATCTCCGAATGAGCATTCGGGGAGCCTGTTCTCCCTGGGATTGGCGGACGCCCCAGACCGGCTGGCCTCCCAGCGTCGGGGCAGGAGACGCGCTTGCCCTCGTCCCAGCCTCGTGGCTCCGCGTTACAGCGGCTGAGACTTCCATTCTATTGTCTGTTTCTGCACCTCTGCAGAATCAAGGTCGAAGCGTGATAAGTGCTCCGTAAGCCTCATTCCTGCCGTGAGTCTCAGCGCCGAGTGCACGCGGAGTTCAAAGCCAGGCGCACAGCCAGAGCCGCCTGTGAAGGGGTGTGCGGTGCCCTTTCCCCACCTCGAGTCCCTGGGACCCCGCGTCACACGCAGGAGAAGATAAATGTCAGCCTCGCGCCGGGCTCTGCGGGGCCTCCATGCATATTTCATGCGGACGGGAACAGGCCAGAAGGAGCGCTGGATCGGGCCGCCCCGCTGCTCCCGGCCCCGAGGCGGCGGCCTCTCGCTCTAATTGGAAGGTGACCGTCCTCACACGGCCGGTGATTTCAACCCGCGGGCCTCGCTCGGCATCTCGCTGCTCACCGCCAAGTCCATCGGGAAGGTGGGCCCCTTTGGGAGGTTTGAAGCATGGGCAGAAGGAAAGCAAATGGAAAAGCTGCTCACACGAGGCGAAGCTCTCCGTGCCGTGGTTGGAGCCGACTTCTGGAGCCTGGAAACGGCCCTCAGCAGAACCCGTCAGTCGCCGGTCGGTCTCCCACCGGACGGCATGTCAGTAACGCTCTGGACAGACAAGCCCGCAAGAAGTGAGCTGGATGGGGGACGGAGGTTAAGGGAATGGGGCTCCTGTCCGACCGTGGGTCCCTGGTGGATGAAGATGTTTTCCTCATAAGGAAAACCAAGCACTTACAATGTGTCCATCACTTTACTGGGACGAGAGTCGGAGGCGTCCTGGGGACAAACAATCACCCGTGTTGTACAGATGAAGACTCCAGGGTGGTTCAGTCACTGGCTTAGGGAATTGGGGACCCAGGGTGATCTAGATACAGGGTCCCCAGAACTCCGTTGGACAAAGCTCCCTGCTGCCTCCCGGCGCGTGGGGAGCGGCGAGGGAATGTGATGCCCGGGTGCCCGGGCGGGGGCGCTGGGGGACAGGAGCAGGCAGCGGGCGTCAGCACCTGTCAAGGCTCTTCAACAGGGCTAGACTGCACCCTGGGGACACGTCCGGAGCAATCTGGTTATTGCGACTTGGGGCAGAGGCCACCCTGCTGTGCTCAGGCAGCCCCGCGATGAGGACTGTCCCCTCCAGCAATAACACCGAGACACGTGGCGTGGCAGGTGGGCTCCGGCATTGTCTCCGGGGGCAGCGGTGCCGGAGCCCAGGACAAAAAGGCCGTGTGCTCTTCTAGGTCCAACTTCCCACAGCCGTGACCAGCATCCCCCGCTGTGCAGAGCAGCCCCCTCATCTCCCCACATGTACGGGGTCCTGGTGTCCTTGACTGTCCCCCCCCCCCCGGGGCCACCATCTTCTCCCTCCTGGGCGGTGGCCCTGACCTCCCGCGTCAGGCGCCTGGAGCCCCTGCTGGGATGTTCTCCACCAGTAGCTGGAGTCCTTTTTGCGGGAAGTCCGTCTCTCCAAGTCGCCACCGCGCACAAGGTCTCCGGGGTGCTGTTATGCTCCAGCCGGGGCCCCTGCACCGTTCTCTCCAGCACCTCTCCCCTCGGGTCCCAGAGGGACAGCTTTCTCTTCCTCCGGGGCTCACGGCGCCCGCCGAGTCCTCAGCCTTCCGCTCCAGCCTTCTTAGCTGTTTCCTCGCTCGGGCTCCCAATCTGACGGTCCTGGAGTGTGACTCCCAGGGAGGCCGGGCTGGTTCGGTCTGTGTCGGCGGCGTCAGGGTCAGGCTCCACGAAGATGAAGTGAGGAATGACGGTCCCGGGCGCAGGGCGGTGCCGCTGAAGGGCCCGTTCACGGGACACCGCGCTTCCCCCAGCACCCTGAAAGGTCAGCTGTGGCTCCTCTTCCCCTTTGGCCCGCTAGCTACCAACCCTAAGCCTCCCTTCCAAGGAAGTTCCCTTTCTGAGTCTGAATCTGCTGCCCGTTACCAAAGAGGGGATGTGTCACCCTCTGTCCTCTGACGCCCGACCTGAGAGACATGCAGGAAATCTGTCTGCGTGTTTGTTTGTTTGCCAGGAAAAGAGGTGACCCCCCATCGCTTGGTTTTCTCTCTGCAGGGTTGTGTCATGAGTTTTCATTTCATCATCTGGTGAAAATCCAAGTCTCATTACCAGGAGCTTGATTAATGGGACTTTAATCGCCTTGATAAAAGACATCTGCAAAGTACCTTGTTTGAAGACCACATGAGCTCTGTTCCATAAAAGAAAGCAAATAGCTGGATTCTCTCGCCTGTTTTTGAAGGGTGGGGGTGCTGTTCCCGCGGGCTGATTCCCGCGGGACGGCGGGTCCCGTCGTGAAGACGTGCTCCAGGCGTTTCCACGGGCGCCCTGTCTTGGGCCCGCCGCCGGCCCCGCCCCCCTCCCGCGGCGAACACACTCTCAGAACCCACATTGTTCCGTCCAGATGTGGGGTTCAGGAGAGACCTGCACACGGGCGCCTCGCTCAGAGTTGCGTTCTGAAAGAGAACGACGAATGCAATACGAGAACGGTGCGGGCGCCAGCAGTCACACCGGCGGGAAGAGAGGAGGCTACTCGGGTCGTGTCGAGGTTTGAGAAGGGGGTGCCAGGGAGGGCCCAGCTCAGACACCCGGGGAGCCCGGACGGCAGTTGCTAAAAGGATGGAGCATTCTGCAGCGAACGCTGCGTGCCTGGCGGGGACCCTGGGGAGCACAGCGGGGACCGAGGTGACGGCAGGGTTTGTGGGTGCATGGTGGCGATGGCGGGGTGCTGGTGGGGACCGCGCACAGAGGTGAAGACAGGTTTGAGGGCCTGGATCAGGATTAAAGGAAAATCAAGCACTGGGAAACCTTTGGGAGGGATTTCAGAAGAAACAGGAACCATGCATTTTTGCCGTGTGAAAGGTAGTCAGGTCTCAGCACCGAGGAGAAGCTTTAAGGGTGGCGATATGGGAGACGAGTGTTCCCTGGACAAACGTCCTGCTCCTGAGGGAGGTGACAGTGACCTGGGCCCGTGATCACCGTGGAGACAGAGGCCGGACGGACGTGGCTCGGCCAGTAGAGCCGGCCTCACAGGACCGTCCAGCGTGTTCGCTGCCCCTTCCAGCTTTGCCGCCCCAGCAAACTTGATTCGAAAGCAATCTGTCCTTGTCCCACCAGCCGGGGAATGTGGTGGGGACGTGACCCGGGACGAGCTGGGCACCAGACGCCTGTTCTCGACGTCGGCGTCCACGCTCCGGGTGGGGTTCTCTCAGAGGCACTGTGGCTCGTCCTTCCCAGGCCGGAGCCCCAGGCGCCGCCGTCCCGCCCCAGGGGGCACAGTTTCCCCACAGGCCTCTGGCTCAGATGTGGGAACTTCAAAACTTGTTTTGCTTAAAAATTCTAGTCTCGAGCCAGGTGAGCCCAAGAGAGCAGAGTTTGGGAGGGAAAAGATGAAAGCAAATGCACTTTAAAAAAGAGCACTTTGTGCTTTGCTCTGCTGTGAGAACCTCATGTCTCTGCATTAGCTGCGTGGCAGCTCCAGAGCGACACTGATTTAGATTTTTGGAATAGATGTTCTGCTTTACATGTGTGGTGTTTGCTAACCTATTTTCTCTTTTAGAAACCTCTTCCTCCTTAACTTTTATTGCCGTCAACGCAACAGACTTCACACGTGTCTGGTGTCTCTTCTTCCCCGGCCCCCGAAGTGGCCCCGTGCCCGCTCGGCCTGCACCCTTGCCACCGAGCCGCAGGGGCGCCGCGCCGGTGCCCTGACGTGACTTGAAATATGTGCGTGCAGAGCGAGAGCGTGCATGGCTTCCTTCTCCAGAGCCAGCGCGGCAGAGCTGATCTTGCTGCGGTGCTGGAGAGATGCCATATTCCCTGTGTGCCTTCATACGGTCCCTCAAATGGGCTTTTATGCCGGACAATTGCCTCTTCTACCCACCAAGCCTGCAGGGGTCACAAGGGGCCTGAGCTTCCTCCTGCTCCCAGCGTCAGTGTGGCCCTAGTGGGCACAGCCGGTCAGGGGTCCAGGCACTGGGAGACCGGCTCCAAGCCCCCACCCCCGGCTGCAGGCGTCTCTGCGGGTCTCTGCGGGGCTCCCTTTCCTTTTCCAGCCAGTGGGACCAAGGTTGCTGCGTGCTCGGTCCCCCAGCTCTGGTGACTGCTTGGTAAATACATGGGCGGTGTCAGAAATCCACTGGAGAAAGATGTAGCCTCAGTGCATCGCTGACGCCGAGGGCGCAGGTAAGCAGGACGCTGGTGCGGCCACTCTGGAGATGGGGGGAGACCGGACCCCAGGATGGGGCCGCAGACTCCGTCCTAATCACACCTTGTGCAGCCCTGGAAGAGAGCATGGTCAGAGAGGCTTGTTGGACGGAGGTGCCAGGTAAAGAAATACCAGTTACTCTCCCTGCTCGGAACATGTCCCCACGCCGACGTGGAGAGGGGTGCGGCAGAGTCAAGTGTCAGCTCAGAGGAAGAGGGAGCCCGGCCCTGGAGCCGGACAGCGGGCAGCTGGGAGCGCGCCCAGCAGGGGCTCCCCAGCCGGCCAGGCCCCAGTGGGCAGGCTCGCGGACGGGCGGCCCGCACCATGGGGCCCGCGGGGCTGCTCCCGGCCTCTGGCTTTCCCGCCCAGCACACTCGTCTGAGCAAAGCTGCCTGAGCTGGAAGGTCACTTGAAACCCACTTAGGATGATTCAGTTTCCCTGCGCTCACAGAGGAGGACAGTGAGGTTCGCAAAGAAGATGTCTGTCCTGGGCGCCGTGGCGGGGTCATGTCTGTCCTCCCAATGAGGCCCGTGGAGACGTGTGTGCTCACAGAGAGGACACATGGGAGACAGATGCTGAAATGTCGTGTCACGGGCTCTGCGGCCCCGTGTGAGACCAGCAGGCCTCCGTGGAGTGGCAGGGCTGTGGTGGAGAGGTCACTCAGCGTGGACCCCGTTTCACCCAGGGCCCGAGGAGAAGGCTGCTGGGAAGGGGCCGGGTCGCAGCCGGGAGACGTCGTTTGTCAGAAAAGAGCTGAATCATTGGCTCAGGAAGAAACAGCCCACGGTGACCCATTTTTGCCTCTTGATGAGAGGTAGGTTATAATTACAATACAAACTCCCTTTATAGTTTTACCCTCTTTGTTCCCTTTCGGCGTTGAGAGCTGTTTCCTACGGATCCCCAACCCGCTGAAGCGATGGGAGGTGTGCTCTGCGCAAATCTCTATTGTATTGACACTTGGTTACATTTGTGTCCTTTGGACTCCAGTCCTTGCATATTTGGAGAAACTTAATGAAGATTAAAGTGTGTGTCTCCAAGTTTCCCAAGTATCATTTAGGTTGAATCCTAGAGGGAAAAAGCCAACAGATTGGTTTTGAAGAGGGTTTTGAAATTTTACAGCATAACTTGCCAAGGACAGTGGCTGAGTGAATACCAGGCTCCTGTGTAAATATGAACAGAGAATCGGTTCATCTCCTTCAAGCTCTGGTCCATATGGCTACAAGTGTTCCCAAGGCTCCCTCTAAATACTGCAGAGGGAAATAGTAAAAAAATAGAAAGTTCTACTTCCATGGCTTTGAGAAATAGGAATAGAATTACCTCATGCTCCAAAAAGTCAGGAGGTAGGCAACCCCAGGCGTGGGGGCTATGACCTTTCATCTCACCTATGTCACCTCATGGTTTCAAGATAGCTGCTGCATCTCCAGCCCTCAATTCTACCTTCCAGGCCAGACGAAGGGATTCTTTGCTCCTATATGCAGAAAGAAAAAACTTTCCCAGGAGCATTTCCCCAGTCCTTTTGTCCTCCACATAAGAGGATGTATATGTAAGTGGGATCAGGGAACCAAGAGTTTCATTTTCAATCTTGGTAGTGTAGGACGTCAAGACAGAAGTCAAGAGGAAGCTCAACTGGACAGCCCAGTGAGCACAGATTTTTATGCACAGTGTCACTGAGATGTGTGACCTTGAGCTTCAATATTTTTCTCAGTTCTCAGCCTAGAGTGGGTATGCCCATTTTCTCCTCAAAGTTAACCTTTCCCAAGACTTGCAAAATGATGGAATGGCTAATTCCATGGGAATATTTTATGCTAAATGACACTGATTAATATAGATTTTTATGTTTTGTCCCTCTAAAGTGACTTTTTTTTCCTTTTTGCAACCAGAATTTATTCTCTCTAAGTCTGGCAAAAGAAAATTGAGTTTTTATTTGGGGAGTCGCATCACCCACATATCAGTCCCAGTGGTTGGAAGTGGGCTGACTCCAACTCTGTAGAAGTCACTGAGCTATGAGTAAGCCAATCAGCACATCCTTTCACTGGATGGATGGATGATGGATGATTGATGGATGGATGATGGGTGGATGGAGGATGTATGGATGGATGATGAGTGATGTATAATGGATGATGGGTGATGGGTGGATGGATAGATGATGGATGATTGATGGATAGATGGATGATAGGTGGATGGATGATGAGTGGATAGAGGATGGATGGATGATTGATGGATGGATGGATAGATGAATGGGTGATGGACGGATGATGGATGGATGATGGGTGGATGGAGGATGGATGGATGGATGGTGAGTGATGTACAATGGATTATGGATGATGGGTGGATGCATAGATTTCTTAGGGATGGTCAGGCGTCCTAAATGGTTGATGAAAGAGAGCCTCAGCCTCTGATAACCCCATCGAGGAAAAGGGACTTCCTCTTGTATTAGCTAGAGCTGTGACGGTCTGAACTGGACACATCGGGGGTGCCCGGAAGGAACTTGCAGGAGGTGACACCAACCTGGATGACGCGGAACAACAAATGTGAAGAGGCCACACCCTGTACCCAGCCGTCCTGAACCCAGTGTACGCCCAGCGCCCTGCTCTGCTGACCCCCATTCTTTTATTTTTGTGTGAGCCAACGGTTGGCTCTTCTGCTGCCAACAATGGCCTGAACAGGATGCTCTCTGAAAGGACTTCTTCTCCAGAGTCAACCATGTTCCTCAGAAGAGCCAGACGGCTGTCTCAGCACAGGGCCAGTCTGCGGGATGGGTTTCAGCCTTTTAAAGACCACTGGCATCGGACAAATGCTTGCACAGGAGGAGACCTGAGGAATACAGGACAGTCCACCCACAGCGTCCAGAACGGCCGTGCAGCCCAGCGCCCCGGTGCCGACTCTGCAGACAAGCCGGAACCTGTTCCGGGAGCTCAGCCTCCGCACCCTGAGCTCCTGTGCTTCTAAGGTGGTGCTGGTGACATGCACGTGTCTAGCATCCAGTCGGGACCCAGACGAGACCTGAGCATCGGGGGCGGCGATGGACTTGTCCAGCTCGGGCCACAGAGCGAGTCCTGCCTGCCACCTGTCTTGTCAACGAAACGTGATGAGCACACGGGTGTCTTCCATTACTAAGCACTGCGGGTGACTGTCTGAGATAAGGGGAGGGACTGACAAATGCTCGCTCCACTGGCCTAGATGTGTACCAGTTCCGCGGGACGAGGCGTCTGAAAGCACGGAGGGGCTGACCTGGCCCGGCGCACGTGCGGCCTCAGCTCCCGGGGGTCGGCGGCCTTCACCGCCCCCCTTTTCCTCCGCCCGCCTCACTCACAGTTCTAGTCTCATCAACGTGGAAAAACAGAGTCATGCGGAAAGAGGGGAACGAGGAGTCATTGAAAAATATTCTTTTTTCATATGCATCGCACACAGCTGTCGAGCTCAAATCTTCTCATTTTTCTCCCGGAACAAAGGCATTTTGGACAACTAGATTGTGCTTTAAAAGATGGGCCAAAAAAAGTCTCAAGTTGGGATCTGAAGAATAACTTCTGCTCTCTCAGCTCGTGAGCGGCTCCAGCTGTGTGCGTGGGGGGCCAGCTGGATTCTGGGCAGAGGCTGGTCCTCGGGACTTGGCGAGCAGAGGCGACAATCAGCGTGTCCTTCAGATCCGGCCACTTAGCACAGCCTGGCGGCCGCGCGGTCCTGGCTAAGAGCGTGTGCTGGCCTGTGCGGGGCTCGTACAAGACAGGGATTTCTCGTGGCCTCGGCCGCAGGTGCTCATTCTGCTGGGGGGCTGGGAGCTCCCTGCCCGTGGAGCCTGAAGCCTCTCGGCTCTGCCGGTGTTAAAAGGGTTTGTTGATTGTTCTTAAGGACAAGGAGGAATGGAGGGTAGAAAGAAGCAT
Source organism: Solenodon paradoxus (assembly GCA_004363575.1). Taxonomy (NCBI): domain Eukaryota; kingdom Metazoa; phylum Chordata; class Mammalia; order Eulipotyphla; family Solenodontidae; genus Solenodon; species Solenodon paradoxus. The sequence continues at coordinate 18,800 of RJWH01006718.1, forward strand.
GGGCGGGCGGGCAGGGAGACACGTCTTCCTCTACTGTTTGCTTGGACTGCGCCCGGGCTGGCTCTGGCTCTGGCTCCGGTCGCTGGCTGCGCGCGGTCCACACACCGCGTCTCGCCCGCCTGAGCCACAGGGCGGCCCCTAACGGTTTATGGCTTCGCGAGTGGCCGCCTGCTTCGCTCCAGGGCCCGTGAAAGGACACCTGGTCCCGCACTCCTCTCGCTGACGCTGAGCCCACAGGGCCGGTGGCGTCACTGCCCTGGGACGTCTTTCTGAAGCTCAGGAGGACTCACCTGACCTTTGCTCGCAGACTGGACGCTGCGTGGAGGTCCGCGCGGCCGTCCCTCGTCCCAACGGCTGCTCTTTCCCCAGGCGTCCTCGACGTGCCCTCTGCCGTCAGCCCTGAGAGGCAGGGGCGCGTCGGCACCCGGGGCACCGGCGAGCGCCCAGTATCTTACAGGACCCCTCTGCTGTGGCCGGCAGCAGCGGACGAGCCTCAGTGACCGGCCCCGGAACCGGCCGCAGCTGCGTCGGTGCGGGAGGGAGCCGCTCAGGACGCGGCTGGTGCCTGGGCCGGCAGAGGCCACGTCTGGAGGCCGACAGATGTGGGCACCGCTGCACCGTGTTCTCGGCCTGCGGTGGCCGTGGTGGCTGCAGGGTGGAGACTGCCCGGCTGGGTCCCACAGGCGGACCCCAGAGGCGGCAGCAAGGCTGCGCTGGTGCCCCTTCCTGGGCGTCGGAGGCCGAGCCGCGTGGAGCCTGTGGTCACGCACCTGCCAGGTTCAAGGGGCTCTCGCCGGAGGGGTGTCCAGAGCCCCAGGTGACCATGGGGAGTGACTGGGGCTCCTTCGGGAAGTACCACCAGCTGTGGACAAGGCGGGCGTCCCCTCGCAGCCCTTGCTTCTGAGCGCATCGTGCACTTGGTCCTCAGGCCCGACTTTCACCTACTTGTGCCTCAGGGTCGTGTCCTTCCGTGGGGAGCTCGTGAGTCCCCTGCTGCCCGTTTGTGCGATGGCCTCGCGTGAGGAGCGCCCACGGGCACCGAGATGCGGCTACTGGTAGACGAGCTCAGCTCTGTTGTCTCGCTGTTTATTCTCGTGTCCCGTCTTTACTCATACAGAGAGCGAGCAGGGGACAGGGATGGAGTCTTTGTTAGGATGTGCAGATATTATTTGAAACAGTTTGACTTGGGGCAGCTCTCGATCTTATTATTTGTCAGTGGGCTCACAGCGTCACGCACACACACACGTGCACACACGCACACGCGCACGTGCACACGCGCGCACGCGCACACACGCGCACATGCACACAGACACACATGCACAAAGACACACATACATGCACACGTGCGCACACGCACACACTCGCACACGCACACACTCGCACACGCACACACGCGCACTCTCTGCTGTGTCTTTTCTCTGGGTCCACTGTCCTGTGAGTTCCCATTGCTTCGCTCCCTCTGGGCTCTGGGCCTGTCCCCACGCTGGGACCCGCGCTCCGTGCCGGCCTGTCCTCGCCACACGGTCATCGGGACACAGGCCTCTTGTCTGCGGCTGCAGTCAGGTCTGAAACCGTTGTGTTAGGTTCATTGATCTCTCCTTTGTATCTGCTGGTCTCGTGAGGACGGCACGTTTGGCCCCGTCAGCCTGTCTGCTCAGAGGCACGTCTGGACCTGACTGGATAAAGGTCACAGTCACGCAGAGCTGCTCGTGGCCCTGCCCGGGCAGGAGAAGCAGCCAAATGGCCTCCAGTCTGCCTCCGGCCGCCCACATCCTGCTTTCTGCTGCCCAGAAGCTGCTGGTTTCCAGAGCGTTTACCCGCAGTTGGGCTTCCTGAGTCCCGAAGGCCGGCCTCCCTCGGGCCATCGTCTCAGCCGAGGGGCATGTCAGACGCAGGCCCCCTCCGGACCACGGCTCTTCAGCAGCTGGTGTCCTCCTCACCGCTCTGCTTCAGGGTCGTAAAAACACAGGCCGCGGACAAATCGTCAGCAGCGCGGTGGAAAAGGCTGACCTCTGGTCAGCGCCCCAGCTCCCACGCCCACACGAGTCTGGAGGCAGAGTCTCTGCGGCTCCCTACATGGCCAGCACCGCGGAGAATGCGGCCCTGGAGCTGACCCCGTGCTCCATTTTCGCTCCCCTCCTGACTGCGATGCTCAGGGCCTCCTCCGCTGGGCGCCCCGGCGGGCGGGCGGGCGGTGGGCGCATCCGCACCCTGGAGGCTGGCGTGGGCTTCTGCCCTGGGGGTGGCGCCTGCTTGTGGGCCGCGGGCACCCGGGGGTGTCTGCAGGGGTAGCCCCCACTGGTCCTGCTCTCTCTCCACCTCCTGGGCGGCCCGGTCCGTCCGGCCTCCATGCCCGGGAGCCCGTGAGGGGCCGACTCCCTGGCAGCACTAGACACGTGGGGGTGCAGCCCACGTTCCATCAGTCGGGACACTTGGGCCTCCAGCTGCAGGCTCGACCCCTCATGAGGAGATGGGGACATGCAGGACGAGGAAGGGGTGGACCTGGTCACCCAGCGGGGTTGAGACCAGATTGGAGAGAGAATCCATCACACCCTGAACTGAAAACCACTGTCACCAAGCAACGGCCTCTAGAAGACTGCCCAGGTGGCTGTCACCTGCACCCGCCATCGCCCGTCCACCGGTGGAGTCTGTCTTCAGTGATGTCGTTACAGAGACGGCTGGTCAGACCCCCATCTTCCCGCTTGGACTCGTTCGACTCCACGCCTGTCACGAATGGCCGCAGATCAACACCAGAGCAGACGACAGTGACGGTGGTTTCCTCACTGGGGTCCGTCAGGATGCCGGTCCTGTTCGGTCACCCAGCACCCGGCCACCCACCCCTGCTCTGGAGCCAGGCCCGTGTGCCCACGTGAGAAGCTGCTGCTGGTCTCTCCGGCCGTGTCTCCGCGGCTGCAGACAAACGTGCCCTGTGGCGAGGCCTTCCCCTCGGTGTGTCCACCTGCTGGCCGGCGGCTCAGGCTGTTCAGCGGGATTGTCTCCAGGACCCACTTAGAGGTGGTTCCTTAGTGTTGGGACAGGCGAGTTTGTTTGTGTTTCAGGGGATTGCACCCCCAGGGGCGGAAAGCTCATGACAATCTCACTTGCTTCAAGGGGGTCCAGGATGGAAGTGATGCCCCTCAGCGGCTGTCGCCTGTGTGGCCCATTTCCAGCCCCTTATTCTTCCTCGGTCTTCCCCCTGAAGTGGACCCAAATGCCGCAGCTTCCTGGAACAGAGCGCCAGCGACTCGAGTCTGACGCACTCACTTCAGAAGCGAGGGCCCCCGCTGATGGGGCAACGCCCTCTCCCGGTTCGACAGCACTTGGCCAGACCGATGCCTGGAGACGGCGCCTGGCTCATCGACACCATGGGGCCTCCCTCGTGGGTTCGTGGTCCCAGCTGCGATCTCACGCGACCCCGCTGCATCGGCACTGCCCCCAGCGGGGAGGCCAGGTCGCGTCTGCTGCCCCGGACCATCCTTCCTCCTACCCGTTTCCAGTCCTCTCGGCAACCCGATGCCCTTCGACAGAGGCCGGGGCTGCCGCCGGAGCTGCCTGCGCACGTTCTCGGCCTCCCCAGGGCGCTCCCAGCGAGCCTGCCCCACGGCCCAGAGGTGCGTCGAGGCTGGAACCGAGAGAAGCCGGGGCTGCACGAGGGACAGGAGCTCAGAAGCGGGTCGCTCGGTTACGCGACGGGTCAGCAGCCAAGGAGGGGCCCGTGGTCTCCTGACCCGATTCTCTGCCTCCGCGCGGTATCGACTTAAACGTGGCTTTTCAGAGGACAGGTGGGCAGGCAGAGAGGAGGAAGCACTTTCTTTATTCTATTTAATTGCTCACCCTGGTTTTCCCCCAGCCCCGGACACGAACCCAGCACTTTGTCATCTTCCACCTCCAAGGACCTCAGCACTGTCGCACACTTCAGCAGTTGCCCAGTTTTGTTCAACATTCCTCATGTGGGGGGTTCTTCCACATTGGGAAGTTCTTGGCTGCGCCGTATTCTGGAATCGTGAGTCATCGACATTGAGCAATCCCGCTTTGGAAGACTTAGTTTATCTCCGGTCTAATCAATACCCCTGTGCCATGTCTCCCATTCCCATTTCTCATGCCTTCTTCAGAGTAAATTCCTCCTGGCAGAATAGTTGGGTCACAGGCTGGATTTATTTAAGGCTTCTGATATCAGCCACTGATCGGAAGGGGCGCACGCTGTCCCCTCAGGAGCCGGGGACAGAGGTTGCGTCTCCGCACGCCGGTCGTTATCATTCTTTCTTCTCTCGGACCCAACGACACCTGAATCCTGACTGCAAACTGGCCACAGTAGGGATGCAAGAGACAGAAAATTGGTAAAACGGGACGAAGAAATAAACACGCACACTTCTCACAGCTGTGTCTTTCTTAAATCACGTCATAAATTAAATTCTCCAGCAATGACGAAAATGCATTTTCTTCTGTCCGACTCCATTTCGACGATGCAAGGCTGTGCGGTCCTTCACACGTCATACGAACGCTGCCTTTAGCTACTTCAGCACTCCAAGGTGTGGCGTAGGTGACAGGTGGCACAGGCACGTGCCGGAGGAGTTACATCCCACTGCGGAGTCCGTGCTATAAAGGACGGGAAGGTGACATGCTGGTCCTCGGGGCTCCGGGCTCCGCGAGGCGGCTGTGACCCCGAAACCGTCCACACCGCGATAACGTGGAGAAGCCGGCGCACTGGGGGTTCCCTCGCACTGCTCAGCGGGGCCCCGGCCCCCACGAGGTTTGGGGGTGACAGTCCTGGGGGGGCTGGGGACTGCGTCCCACTAACACTCGCAGGGCCCCGCACGCCACAGGGCTCTGAGGGAGGGTTGCTGGCTGTGTTCTCGGTCTGACCCGGCGGCTGGGGACCACCAGCCGTTCTCTGAATGTGGGGGAGACGGGGTGAGGCACCGGGAGGGTCAGCTTTGGAGTCGGGGTTCGGGGCTGGGCTCAATTCGCCAGAGGACATGAAGAGAGACGCCAGCTCTCGTTCGGAGGAACGTGGTGGCTGCTTGTTGTTCTGAGAATGATTCTCCTTCCAGAATCGTGTCCTAGGAGTGGAGCGCAGATGTCGGGGGATTTCTACTCCAGCACTTTGTTTCAGCGAAACGCGGAGGAAGGTGTGCATCGGGTGCGTTGGGCAGACGCACAGGGCTGTGCAGACGCGAGGCGCCGTCCTGCAGAAACATCTTTAACTAGTGGAAGGAAGTTCACATATATTTTAAGTGGAGACTAGATTGCAAATGTGCATTTTTGGAAAATAAAGTGGGACCAGCTGGGTACACACGCGCCCAAGGAGAGGCTGAGCTCGGGAGGCGGCCAGCACTCCTGTTGCGGGGATAATGGTGTTTAATTGCATTTCTTCTGCTCACATCCTTTTATTTTGGCTCCTGCACACTGGATATGCGTTCTTGTCAGACAGGAAAAGCAGACGAGAGAAGAGGCTTTGAGAGAGGAAGGCGGAGCCTCAGGGCCTGCGGCACCGAAAGCACGATGGGAAGGCTTCCTCTGGCCCCGGGCCCTGAGGGGCCGTGCTGGGCGGCGCTGCGCCCCCCTTGGACCAGAGCCCCCCCCATACGACATCCCCACGAGGCTGCGAGCTGGTGCCGGACGCGTCCTCGTCCGGGAGGCTGCCTCCCTCGGCCCTTCCCCGGACCTCTCGTTTCCCGGTGCCTCTTTCTGCCTCAGGCATCCAGCCCGCTACCAGGTGAGTCAGACTCACATCCATCCGGTCCTCCCCTGCCTGGTCCCGTTGCTGCTCCCCATGTCCTCTCTCGGGGCCGCCCTGGGGGGCTGGCGACGGAGACTCCCCAGGAAGGCGGGGTTTGAGTTTGGCTGCGATGCTGTTTTGGGGGCTGAGGCTCCCCCTGCGGTCAGGACATCCAAGGGCAGGTGGAGCAGTTGGAGGTCAGAGGACTCACATACACCTGAACCCTCATCGCCGTGTCTGTCCAAGTCACGTCCCCGCAGGTGAGTCGAGTCCCTCCCTCGGTAGACGGCCCGCGAGCGTGCAGGTGAGGCGCGAGCCCTCGCCGACAGCAGCTGCATCTGGGACGCGCGGCGGGAAGAGCAGGGTCAGGAGACGCGCCGCCAGGATGGGGTCCCGTGGGAATGGCCGGCACCGCTTCCAACCCACAGCCCAGCCTCGGGGCCGCGCGGCCACCCTGCTGCCTGCGAGGCTCTCAGTCTTACGACCAACACGCTCTCCTGCGACCTCGGTCCGCTGCAGCTCCGGTCGCGGGGGCCAGGGCGTAAGGAGCAGCGAATCCAGAGATGATCGCGCCGCGTGTCTCCGGGCCCGTGAAGACAGACGGGAGCCGTGGTCCCATGTAGGAGGGGCAGTGGCGGCCTCAGGCACCCAAGCGGCCGGGCCCCCACCAGAGGCGGACGGTGGTGACAAATGGCCGGGGGGGCGAACGCCAGTCCTGCTGGTCAGAGCCTGCTCGTCCCTGGGGCCTGGCCCCACCCAGCGTTCGGCAGGTGGACTCTCAGAGCCGGTGGTGTTCAGACACCCTGGGACTGGGCCGGCCGGCACCGGGCCCCGTGGGGCACAGTAGGGCACAGTGGGCGCAGGGTTCGCTGGTGCCAGCGTCCGGGTGCAGGACACAGCTTCCCTGGATGCGCGGATGGAAGCCAGGCCATGCGTCTTCCTGAGGCCGTCTGCCCTGACTCCTCATTTCTTCCCGAAGAGGCTTCTGGGGTTTGGGGGTAAAACGGCCAAGAGTAATTCTGAGACGTTTGAGTCGGTGTGACCTCGGGGCCAGCAGAGAGGGGCCGTGCCTCTGGGGTGAGGACGGTCACATTCACACCGAGTCTGGCCAGGGAGCTGCTGGCAGACCCCCTTCCCAGCGTGTGAAACGGGCCTCACGTCTCACGGGAAGAGAGGTGGGGACGTCGCAGCATGTTCTCAGGTCTGAGAAAGGCCCCAGCACTCTGGTGGTCCGGAAGGGCCAGGAGTGGGGAGCACTGGTCGAGGAGGGCAGGACGGAGATGCCCACGTCTCTACGGAGGCTGAGCGAGGTGGACGTCGGCATCTGTACCCAGGCCCTGCCTGTCAGTGTGACTTCGAGCATTGCAGCCCTTTGTAGGTCCTGGTTTGAAAGAGAAGCCTGAGAGTGTCATATTCAGGCCCCACACTGTCCCTCTGCATCTTCATTCCTGCACCCTGCCCAGCCAGAGGCCGCTAGCCTGCGTCCCGACCTGCCAGGCCCGAGCTGTTGTCAGTCACCAGCAGCCCCCGATGGCCACAGGCTGAGCCCATGTCGCCATCTCCTCTAATCTGCACCCATGTCCCCGTCTCCTCCAATATGGGTCTGTGTCCCCTTCTCCTCCACATCTGGACCCATGTCCCCTTCTCCTCCAATCTGCACCCATGCCACCGTCTCTCCATGTTGGGCCCATGTCCCTGTCTCTCCACGTCTGCCGTCTGTCCGGTTCAAACTTGCTGCTGCCCCCGACTCCGTAGCGTCAGCACCGAGCACACGGACGGACCTTGCCCGGCACGGCGGCCCCAGCCCACACACGCCCTCCTGAGCAGACCCGGCGTGCCCGTGTGCATGGGGCCGGACCCCAGCCGAGCCTCCATTCAAGGCGGCTGTTGAATGAGTGAGTGCATCTGACTGATAGGATACCAGGCACACAGAGGCCCAGAGAAGAGTGACTTTCAGGGTCACAGAGAGTTTCCTGCTGAGCGAGTCGCCCTGGAAGGGGTCTCCGCCTCCTGCCTGCCCCCGACCTGACCTGAGGTGCATTTCTAGGCGGGGGCCGGCTCTGTGCTCCAGGAATTAGTAGAGACAAAGGAAGCTGAGAGCTGGCTCCCAGCTGGAGCTGCAGTCCCTGCTGGCTGGACCTTTAGCATCTGGGCTTTCCATTCTGCTCCTACACAGCAGCTGTGTGTGACCCGGAATATGAATTTACATGACAAAGAAAGTCAGCGTCTTCCTCACTGGGCTGGTGGGAGCCTCCTGGCGGTGTCGGAACAAAGCGGAAGGTCTAACCCAGGGCAGCTCCTCACCTGTGGTGTGTTCCCTTCCTGGACCGGCTCTCTTCCCACTGGCTTCGCTCTGACGTCCCGGGCGTGGGCCTGGCCGGCACGCTCGGGGACCCAGCAGGCGGCAGGGGCAGCCAGGGGCCTCTGGGCGCAGTATGAGGCCCACGCCCGGGACCTTGGGCTCTGGCCAGGCCCCGGAGGACCCCATAGAGCAGCAGAGTGGTTTCTGCCTGTCACTCGTCTTCCCGAATGTCCCAGGCTGGCACCGTCGTCATCACAGTCTGTGATGCTGATGACTTCCTTTTGACTTCAGAACTCCCCCCAAAACCCCAATCCTGCGTGGTCTCAGAGACCTACTTTCTCTGGTGGACCCTCCCGTTCCAGTGTCATCTGCCTCCCACTTGGCGTGTTCCCTTTGTTTCAGAATCAAACAAATGTGCTTGTTTATTCTTTTTCTTCTTGGTTGTTCCACCGACCTTGGTTGAGAAGCCGGGTCCTGGGGCCTCCAGGGTCCACGCCCCAGACACCGGCTCCGTGCCTGGGCCGCCAGCTTGCACCGGGGAATCAATGTACAGCAGAATCCCCCAGGCATCAGATGTCTGTGTTTGCCTGCAGGTAAAAACAGCGTGGAGCTATGGTTTCATACGGAGAGAGGCAGGACTAGTAAACCCGCCCCGCCGAAGTGGTCAGGAGGTCCACGGAAAGCAGCAGGAGCTCCGTGGGCGAGGGAAGGACGTCGTCATCGCTTAAGGAGACTAGAGCCTGGGAAGGCCGCGGCTGGGCACCGAGAGTCGACGGAGGAGGCCGAGAGAGCCGCGCGGTCAGCCAGGCACAGGGAGCTAAGGCGCCTGAGCTGCGTCCTGCTGATCCTGCCTCTCGGTGGCGTTTCTGAGCGAGTCCTTGTCAAACCTGTGAGCTCTGTCGCGTCTGCGATTTCCCTGACGAAACGTCTGCAGGGGACCTGGATCAGTGTCTTCTGACAGCGGCCCCGTCCACCCGCCAGCGGGAGGCGTTTCCTCCCGTCCGTGGGAGCAGACACGTCTGTCCTCGCGCCTCAGTGTCCGAAAACCGTGTCTGGTGACACCCGTGTCCAAAGTCTGGTCACCAGACACGGACCCTGTGTGCCGCGGAGAAGGCGCCCCGTGCTTTTGGCCCAAAGATTCGGAAAAAAAAAACCTTCCGTTTTAATTGTTTAATTCACATGGGTGCTTGTTTATAGGCAGGTGCGGGCTTTTGTGTCGGACAGTGTTTGGGACATGGAGTCCCCTCTGCCTCAGAGGTGGGAGAAGGGGCTCCTCCGGTCACCCGTGGCCACACGTGTCCCACCGCCGGTAAGACCAGCCCGTGGCAGACCCGCAGCCAGACTTCCCGAGCGGGAGCCTCAGGCCCTGCATCTGCCCCGGAGGACCCGCCCTCCCAAGCGCCCGGCTCCAGCACGGCTGCTCCCAGCACCGGAGCCCAGTGCTGCCGGCGGCTCCGTGGGCTCCACCTGGCCTCCGCGCCGCCAGGTGCCGCCCATCGGCGTGCACTTCTGCTGCCCCCTCCCCTCCCCGCCGTCCTCGTCCTCCAGGCCGCAGCAGGGCCGACCACCTGTGGGCGGATAGAAAGCCTGCATCGCTTGACACCGGGTCAGGGCTGGGCCCAGACCCCGCCAGAAGCATTTTGAAACCTTCCTCCCAGAGCCCGGACTGGAAACTAGTGCCCCCCCGTCTCCCAAGCGGCCATTCTGTGGTCCAGGAGCCGGGACCACTGTGCCATCATCTCCGAGGGGACAGACGGAGACTGAGCTTGGTCACCCCGACCGGTGCTTCCTGATGAGGACGAGCTGCTTTCACCGCGTCCTCTGCCAGGTCACTTATCGCCGAATGCTCGGCTCGCTCACAGCGCACTCGGGTGCCCCAGGCTGTGGCGGCCCCACCGTGTTGGAGGCGTGGGGTGCGGGGCGCCGCATCCCCAGCAGGACTGCGGAACGCGCTGCCTCTCCGCGGGACCCTGCCCCGTGCACTCGCAGGAATCCATTGTCCCGGGCTCCCTGGGGCGGAGCCGCGGGTGGGGCCGGGCCTCTGAGCCCAGCACTTGGGCCTGGTCGCAGCTGGAAGCCTCCGGAGAGCGTGCGCCTGCTCAGGGCTGCTGCGGTCCAGCCGCAGCAGGATCCAGGGGTCCCGAAGGCGGGTAAGGCTTCGCGAGTGGGAGACAAAGAGACTCAGACTCGAGGCAGAGTGAATCTTTGTTCCGTCTTTATTACAAGCAAGCAGGTTTTTTATACTTTCTTTTTGCAGCTTTTAGCCTTAAGGTTACGTCAACCGAAAGCACAGATTCACATAGTGTTTTTGTTTCTTAAGTAAATGAGTTACCTGCCTTTGTGATAGGATCTTGCTTAGGGCAAAGTGTGAGACAAAAGAGAATTCTACAGACTTGTGAAAGGTTAGAAAGTTATTTATCAAATTCTTAAATGCTTATCAAGCTGAATTAAATCTGGCAGGCCCTTTTGTCATCTAACAAGTTCTCGCTGTCCAGTTTTTGTGTTGGTCCTATTTTTATGAACCTTTATTAGTTGTTCTAATAGTGTTACTTTTTGTTCCCTATTGTGCATTCTGATTCCGTTTTCGTCACAGGCACCTGTACACGGTAATGGGGGAGCAGGCAGTCGTCCTGCATTATTTTTTCCTCTTGGTGGGTACCATGATTTTCCTTTAATCTTATAAGCTATTGTAAGGTGAGGGCGATGCTGTGGGAGGGGGTCGGAATAGTTTTTCTTTGTTTTTAGATATAACCTACATCATTAATGGGCCAACTGTGTAAATGAGTGGATGCTGAAATAATTTGCCTTGCTATAGTTGATTTATTATATCTCCCACAGAGGCAGTTGGGGATATTTTCTGAGTCAATTTCTTGGGTAATTTATAAGTATATTGTTAGCCTTGAATAGAGGCAATGGCACAGGTGAGTTTAGTTTTTTTTAGTATCATTTTGCCTTGTTGCAATAGTCCCATTTTTCAGAGAAATTCCCAATCCTTCTCCCAGTAGGGAAATTGTTATTTTCATTATTATTTTAAATTAATTCCGCATATATGAATAAGCCAATACAGCAAATCATGATTCCACAAATCATGATTCCCAAGAAAGCTCGGTTAGAGGCACCACGTCTTGTTCCCTGAAGAAGTCTTCTTTGAAGCCCTTCTTCTTCCCAGCTGTTGACTTTGTCATTTAGCCAGGATGGACATGGACGTGGCACAGGGCGAGTGAGCTCGTCGGGATCCCGAGCGGGGCTCAGCCTTCCTATCTGGCGACTGCGGCAGGGGTTCTGGGGGCCTGGCCGTGAGCGTGGGCCTTTGTGGTCAGTACTGATAATGTCATTGGAAGTCTGGGGTGACGGGGGAGACGCCTGCCGGCCGCAGGGACACCCCTCACTGCCCACCAAAGTGGCCCGACGAGCGAGCAGACGAGGGCAGAGGTGACTTTCCTTTTCACGGCCCTCAGCCCCGGTCACTTCCAGGCTTATTTCTGGAAGGCAGGCACAGAGGTGTCTCTGTAAGACATTCTGTCTCTACATTCACAAATACAACAGGGTGAGTGGCCATCGGCCTGCTCCTGGGACGGCCGGGGGCTGTTGTCCGAGCTGGGCTGTCAGGACCTGGCCTGACCGGGAGTTCGCACGTCACTGGTACAGTTACACTGAGTCGGGACTGGGGCCGTGTCCACTCCGATCCACTCAGCACCAGTCACCCCGCCGTTGGTCTGGCACCTCTGACAGAGCCCAGTGCCTGAGGGGGTCGCGCAGACCGCCCTCCTCCTGAGCATTTGCTGAGGCCCTGGGCCAGCTGCTCGCCGGCCGTCCCGCGGTCTCCCACGCGACACTCTGTGCTTGAGGGACCTGGCCCAGAGCCTCAGCTGCTTTGCTCCCGACCCGGCAGACAGTGCTGCCCGCAGAGGGGCTCACTGGCGACACCGGGCTTCACTGGCGGGTCCTCAGTTCCGCGGGAGCAGCCCCGTCAGAAGAGCGGGTGCCTCCCGGGCTGGGTCAGCAGCTCGTCCCCAGCCTGCTCAGCGAGGACAGCTCCGTCCTCTAAGAACCTGCGGGCCCCTCGTTGCCTCTGGATCCGTCATCCGGGCACCTCTGCCTGCGGGCGCGCACGGGCAGGGACCTGTGTCCTGCACCGCCCGGCTGGGGGAGCCTGGCACACTCGGACTGGTGGCCCAGCAGGGCATCAGTAAATGCAGCAGGTGACAGAGTGACAAGGAGCCATGAGTTATGGTAGCTGTTGGGAGAAAGGGGTATGCAAACTACGGGGTGTCCAAGCTCGGGGGTATCCACTGCGCCTCAGTGACCCTTCAAGGACACGCTCGTCCTTTGCTGCCTGGTGCTCCCTCTAAGGCGGTGGCAGCTTTGCGGCGTGTTTCCGGCTCTCCGCGGGCTCGTCCTGGGACCACAGTGCTGGCGGGCGGCCCTGGTGTGCACACATGGCAGGTACTCGTGGGATAAAGCCAACACCGGCAGTGCTTCCTGGGTCAGGGCCGCGCCGCTGGCTCACCCCGCGCGGATGTGACTCGGGCATTCTGAGACCTTGTTTTGAAGTGGTCGGCGAAAAACGGCAGCTCGGGAAACACGGGAGGCCTTTCTGCTCGGCTCGGGGTGTCCACTCCCACCGCCGCTCTTGGATGTGACCTGGGAGGACCCGGTCATTCAGCGGGAAAAGGCATCCGGGCAGGAAAGGAAGGTGTGACCTGAACATTGCAGGCAGCCGCAGACGTCTTATCACACTCGCTGTTCCGCAAGAGGTCAAAATGTCACGAGATCACCGCGTGGGGGTCTTCAGCGTGCTCTCATGACGCAGCGACTCAGTCTTTCAGTGTCAGAATTCTGAGACGTTCGATACACTTGCTAGAAAAATCTCAGACATTCAGACACGAAGAGTAGCAGAGTAGCTTTCTCGGACAAACTCAGCCCTCGGAGCGGTTCGCCAGCACAGCCTCTGAAAGGCAGGGTCGCTTGCAGAGACCGCAGGTGACGCATCTTGTCCAGACAGGGCTGCAGCCTCGAGCAGCAGGAAACTCGCGTCTGTGTGAGCACCTGGCACGGACGCCCACCGGGTGGAGGACAGACGGGCTGCGGGAGAAACGGCCGGGGGACAGAGGACCGGACATGAGGTTCGCAGAGCAGACAAGCTTCTGTCCCCGAGCTTCTCCGAGCTCTTAGCCGCTGGCCCAAAAATCCCTGTTCAGCCGTTAGAAGAGTGTCGTGGACAGAGGTCCCATCCCAGGGCCTTAGGCTCAAACACAGAAAATTGCTTACATTGTCCACGAGGAGGGAGCATCGGGAGGGCGGGCCCGGGGAATGGAGGGGTCTTGTCCGGAAAAGCTGCTGAGCGCGCACATGGGCTGAGGGCTGCGGCCGAGGGCGGCTTCCTTGTCTCAGGCTGGGTCTGTGCTGGGTCACATGCCTCACCCTGGAGAGGGACCCTGGACTGTGAAGCAGCCGTGCTGGGACGACACCACCTCGCTGGTGCCCCCGCCACCCCGGCCTGGCCCACAGACACCCCGCCAGTCGGTGAGGAGACCCTTCTAGAGATGACAACTGACCGGGAGAGCACACGCAGGCCCGTGAGGCTAGCCGCTCGTCGGCCCCGATGCGCCCTAATTAGATTGTCGGTGTGACTCCCCACGGTGTGACGGACCAGGAAAGAGACTGGCAGCTCTGAGTACGAAGCACATTTCAGAATCTGCATTTGCGCCGACCTCAGTGGCCGCTGAGACTAGAGCCAGGAGCCGTCGCTGTCGCTGAGTGGACACCCGGCACCCGGGCCTTCCCCGCTGGGGGGGAGGGCGCCCAAGGAGGGCGGTACATGTCGTGCCTGTTTTCCTCCTGCCGTCCCCGGTTTGCCCAGCAATGTCCCACCTCCAAGTGACCGTCAGACACGGGTGGACCCGCCTGCAGGCAAACGGATCCGCCGCAGATCCCCTGTAGAATCAGGACCTGCCGCGTCTCAGGCATCGGCACCCCCGCACATGGCGGAACGCCCCGGCCTGTCCGGCGCCACCTTGGTTTGGCGGCCAGGCTGGGCGCGGCTCGTGGGAAAAGGCGGTTTCCCGTCGCCCTCATCCGAGTCTAATTGAGTCACAAACCAGTGTCCACCAGGCGCTGGCAGGAGGGCAGATCAAAACCGTCCTGGGTGGATTGTTGTGAGTTCTGACCGTCACACAGACTGAAACTTTCCACTTTCTGCCATTTTCAGATGGTTGTGGTCACTGGGAATTTTCTAGAAAATCTGCTGTTTTGTCTTCATAGCTCTGTGCCGTCTGACAGCAGGTGCTGGGCTCTGTTCCACTGCAGCGATTCTTCTTTCCGGGGGGGCGTTTATTCTACGTTTTCCTTCAGAATGCCAAACTGAATCTTTATTTTCTAAAATTACAGCTTTGGGGTTTATTTACATTTTTTCTTCATATTCTCTGTTAATGTTTGTTTTTATCTTTTTTTATTCCTCCATCTTGGCTTATTAGATTCTATTTAAGGTCTTACAAATAAGTATTTTATACTTTTTTTGCATAAACTCAGTTTGAGTCTCGTTCCATTTCTCCGTTCCTTCCATTTTAACTGCTTCCTCTCAGTTGTGCTATTTCAGATATGAGAATATCCCTTCTAGTCATGTTTTCTATCAAATGATTTTAGAATTCCAAGTCTTTTGATGAGACTGTTATAATCGGATGTATTTTCTCCTGTGGTCCTTTGTGACACAGGACCTAGATAGGCTTTTCGGATGCCCCACAAGTTTTAAAGTATGTTTTTGTAACTTTCTGGATATGGGAATATGTATGGACAGGCATGTGTCCAAGGATGTTACTAAATTTTCTTTTACAGATAATGAAACCATTATTAATGCATGGGAACATCAGCAGGTTAAAACGTAATTGATTGAAATGTATTACAATTTTTTCCTCGATGTTCAAGGCTACCCATGTCCAGGATAATGCAAGCTATTACCTTTATAGTTCAAACCAATTAAAACTTCTAAAAACACAGAAAGAATTATGTAGAAATCATATCTGCATCCACTTTAAATCACTAATTGCCTGTGCTTTCATTTTTAACTATTTTAGTGCATGCGTTGCAGAGATTGATGATGGAGACACACAATTAATTGTTCCTCTGAACCAGCTGAGGGTAACTCACTTTGATTACAGCACCTTAAGCTTCTCCGGGAAGACAGGCGTTCTCTTAAACAGCAAAGATGCAGTGTGAACTTCAACCGCTAAAACCTTGATAAAGTCTATATATCTGTGCATCTCTGCATTTACATACCTGTGTACCTCTCGATGTATCTCTGCGTCTATGTATCTGTAGGTCTCTATCTCTGTGTGTCTATCTCTGCATGTATCTCTGCGTCTGTCTCAATGTATCTCTGCATCTGTCTCGATGTATCTCTGCGTCTATGTATCTGTAGGTCTGTATCTCTGAGTGTCTATCTGCATGTATCTCTGCGGCTGTCTCGATGTATCTCTGCATCTGTCTCTATGTATCTCTGCATCTATGTATCTGTAGGTCTCTATCTCTGTGTGTCTATCTCTGCAGGGTGTGCACAGGCATCTTCGCACCGGAATACTATTGACCGGTGTGCACATCTGTGAGGCTTTATTTCTGGGCCCTCAGCTCCATTGGTCCTCGATCTGTTGTTAAGTCATAGGCGCTGATTAGCTACTGCATTTCATAATGTGTAGAGAGCCTGCGTTGGAACCCCCAAGTCTCTTCTTCATGGCATTTCTTTGGCTACGTCGCGGTCCCATGCCAGCTTTATGAGTCTTCAGAATATGCCCCTGGACACTCGCCAGGGCTGACACTGACTGCCCAGCTGCTTTGGGGTAATATAAACACTTAGCCGTGCTCTCCCATGGATGATGCCTTTTTATTTATTTGTGACTTCATCCGCTCCTTTCATCAGCGTCTCACCCAGTGTTCAGTGTGGAGAGCTTTCTTCCTCTTGATCAAATGTGTTCTTAAGGATTTTTTGATATTACTGTTAGAAGGATCACTTTATTTCTTCAGAAAATTTCTGGTTAGTACTATGGAGCACTGGTGATTTTTCTAGGTGGAACGTACCTCCAATACGCTTCATGAAGTAATTGGCTGCATTTGTTCTTCGGTGGTGTCTGAAGATTTATACCCTTTTCCTGCCCATGTTTGATGCCTTTGCTTCCTTTTCTTGCCTGACTGTCCTGGCTAAGACTTCCAGTGTTATGCTGACCAGCATGGTGACAGTGGGCATCCTGATGCCATTTCTGATAAAGGAAGACCTTTTGGCCTTTCGCCACTGAGTGTGAGGTTAGCTCGGGCGTGGGGGTGGGAGCTGCACCTGGGGGGCTGCTCTCTCCTCTGCGTCTGCTGTCTTCAGACGTGCGTCCCGGCGGACGTCAGACTTGTGCTTTTTCTGCATCTACTGACGCGACCATATCGTATTCTCTTTCATCCCCTTCACACGATTATGTTTGGCCATTTTGCATCTTCTGGACCGTTCCACTTGGCCATGGTGGAAGGTCCTGGACGGCGCTGCTGGATTTTGTCTGTGATGCTTCGGTGAGGATTCCAGCAATGATATTGGTCTATAGTTTTCTTGTAGGTTCCTCTTCTGGCTGTGGGAGCAGGGTGGTGCTCACCTTGTAAAATAAGCCAGGAGAGTTCTCTTCTCTTCTCCTTGACTCCTGCAGGAATCTGGGAAGAACTGGCACTAATTCTTCTTGAAAAGTCTGGGAAAAATCATCAGCCAGCTGATCCTGGGATTTTTTCCAGCAGCGGGTTTTTCCATTACTGAGTCAATCTCCTTACTAGTGATTGGTCTGCTCAGATTTTTATTTCTCATTTGGCCTTGGTAGGTTATATGTGTTTCAGGGTTTGTTCATTTTTTTCTAGGTTGTACATGTTATAGAAATTATATAGAGAAATATAGTGTAGGTGGGGTATCACTGTCCACCGTAGCTGCTTATGATTCTTAGAATTTTATCCAGTCAGTTGTGTATCTCCTTTTTCATCATAACTGTGGTGTCTTCAGTCCATTCTCTGTTTTTCCTTGACTGGTCTAAAGGTGCATCTGTTTTGTTTATCAGTTCAAAGAATCAGCTTTTAGGTCGTCTAACCTATTCTATTGATTTCCTGTTCTCCATTTCATTCATTTTTGCTGTAATCATTAGTTTACTTTTATTTCTATAAACTTTCTGGTCAGTTTAAATTTTTCTAGTTCCTTGAGACTTAGATCTCAGTTGTTTATAATCTTTCTTATTTCTTAATGGAAGTGTTTACTACTGTGCTTTTTCCTCTTAGCAATGCTTTTTATGTTTTTCCTCTTGCTTAGAACTGAAAATTTATAATTATTTCAAAATGCGTAAGTAAAACAAACTATATAACTTATTATAGTGACCTAAAAATTTATCAATATTCCAAATCCAGATTTGTGTTCAATGAAAAAATTTAGTGTCATGGTTTTTCTTTCCATTCATTTTAATAGTTTTTTGGGTTACATACACTGGTCTTCATAAGCCTGTAAGCCTTTTATTTTGTTCTGGATTTCAAATGGTTGGTTATGTACTATTTCTTATTGCCTATTTTTTCTAAACATTGCTGAGAATTGGCATGCTATTGCTGATATAAACTCTGCTTTCAATTTAATTCGTATTCCTTTGATGACCCTTGGTCTTTGATCCCTGTAACTGAGAATTATGGAGAATCTGTTGTTGACATCTTTTATTTTTAGAGGGTGATTACCCTTCTTGATGCTAGAATTCTCCTTTAACATAAAATGTGATCTTCTTTGTTCTGGAAAATTTTCAATTACTTTTATTCATATGCTGCTTTTTCATCTCCTTTGTTCCTTAGAATGCCTATCAAATACATGTAAGGAAACTCAGTCTCTCTTCTCTTATTTGTTCTTCTCTCTCTCTCCCCGCCCTATTTATTTCTCATCACTTGCATGGACAGGATTTGGAGTAAAATACTGTTGATAACACGGAAGTCTAGTCCCTTCTTTAACGCGGGGATGCTTTTGGCTGATTATTTTCTAACACAATTAGAACATCTGGGAGATTGACAATCGCCGACAGCAAATGCCCTAAGATTTCATTGCTGCGATTTAATTAATTAACAAAGCTTCCAGGATAGTGAGAGTCTAACGTAAGTCTCTCCTTGCTTCTGAGTTTCAACCAGACTTCTGTGTGCCTTCGTGCATTTTCTCAAGCTTTCATAATTGCATCGTTTAGCATGTCTTAAAGCTGCACCCCACGGCGAATCTGCCTGGGGTCAGGGAGGAAGGCATCACCTCCAGAGGCTCGCCTTTGCCGGCCAGCCTTCGCCTGGACTCTGCTTTGGAGGCCGCCTGCCCGGGGAATTGTCCGTTTCATGTTGCTATAAATGTCAGGTTAAATGACGGGCGTGTCACCTGCTTTGAGGTTTAGATTAATTAGACTTTCAAGCACAGTAGGAATAATGAGCCACGTTCCGAGCGTGAGTGAGTCGTGATCTCTGACATGATGAAAGGATGTTCTCCGTTCTACCTCTGTTGATCAAGGGGAACAAAGCCTGGCTATGAATAAAGAAGCACACAGACCCCCTCTCCACATGATCAGCCACATCACGTGGCGCCGGGTGGTGTCAGACAAGACAGTCACGCAGACATGCAGGTCTTCTTCGAGCACATCCTGACGGGAACGACACGCTCCCGTCACCCACACTCCAGAGGGGTGCGGGCACGTCAGGTCCGCAGCGGCTCTCGGGAGCTTTTATTCGGTTAAGCGTCGCCCTTCCCTGGGCCCAGCTCCCTGTGCGGAGGCACAGCTGATGTTTTGATCTGCCACATCATTCTGAGCCCAACGAGTGCCTTGTCGTCCCAAGGATGAATGGCAGTCCTCGCTCAGAGTGAGGGACCCATCCAACCTGGCCTGGGATGTGCTCGGGGATTTCTTGCCGGGAAAGACACAATAATGATATTGCAAATGCACACGTGTTACTTCCCCGGAGCCCCCACCCGTCCGCCACTTCCGATCCCGCCCTTCTCGGCACAGGAGAGAACCGTCGCCGTGGAACCAAACCTGCAGCCGTGTCCCTTGAAAGGTTCCTTTTCAAACCCCCAGTCAGGCACCTGGCTTTGTTTACGCCGTTACTCCTGGGGCTGTTGGCCCAGCGGGCTGCGCCGCTCCGAGGGGTGCAGATGGCTTTTTCAGGAACAGGGACTGCGGGGCTCTGGGAAGCCAGCTCTGCGGCAGGTGAAAATGTGCTTCTGAGAGGTGTGATGGCAATTTCGAAGCCAAGATGCACCATCTTCCCCCCAGTGACCGTCTGCACCTGCTCACTCTCGATGTTTGCATTTCCTTGGAATATCACTGCTGAAAAAAAGCAATACCCCTGGTTCTGTCACACCAACTGCACTGAATTTCAGAAGGGACTGGGGCGAGGATAACGATCAGTAAATGTCCCGGGAAGACAGCTGCCTTTTCTCCACTGATCACGGGCTCTTCAGCTGGGAAGTGTTAAAAGGTGTGGTGTTTGCTGAGGAGGCTGGTGCCCAGACAGAACTGGGAGGCAGCACCTAGAAAGAACTGGGGGGCAGCACCCAGACAGAATGGGGGGCCCAGTTACTCAGACATAACCAGGGGTCGGTCCTCAGACGGAACTGGGCCACCCTTCAGACTCAGCATCTGGGCTCAGGGACCGCCCATGTGTCTGGCTCTAACCTCTTCGTTCGGCCCCTGGCTGCTGACACTGAGCTCGGGCGGGAGCATGCGAGGCCTGTGACCTGGTCTCAGGACCCTGGGTTAGGACATGAGGAGAAGCAAGCACCTTCTCACCGCATGGTGAGCAGGCCTGTGGACACGCTCCCTGTTGAGACTCTTACCGGGTCACCCAGAAGCTTAGAGGAGGTTGTCACCACATTTCAGGTGACAAGTGACCATCCCTCGGGCCACGATACCGCCTGCACCCAGGACTCGCCCGGTGCTTTCTCGGAGTCGGCTTGTTGCTGGCCACCAGGAGGCAGGACGGCCCGAGGCCAGGACGTGCAGATGGGGTGGAAGGAGGCGCTGAGTGAGAACGGCGCGGGGCCGGGAGGAGACGTCAGGAGGAAGACAGGTGCCCACGATGAGGAGGACAGGGTCTGCGACCAGCCGGACCTTGGTCTCTGCTCCTCGGCCCACAGGCACACTGTGCGTCTGAGAACAGGGTCCAGCGTTTCTCCTCCAGCGCCAGTTCTGCTCTGAGCTGAACAGGTGGCCACTGAGACCCAGAGAGGCCAGGCCTCCAAGCTGCGGGCCCGGCATCTGGCCCGCCCAGCGGTCACAGGGGTGGGATCGGGGAAGGTCAGGCTGCCACTGCTGCTCAGGGGCCAGGGCACCAGGCAGGGACTGGGAGGCGGAAACCTGCAGGGGCCTCAGAACTTCCCCAGTGGTCACTATCTGTGGCCCGTGAGGTCACGGCTCTGGGGTGTGTGCGGCCATCAGGGGCCTGCACCGGGGTCCGCAGGGGCCCTTGCTGGGCTGGGCTGCCAGCTCTTCCTCTCTTTGCACAGGACACGGAGCTGGTTTGCACCCGAAGTGTCACTTGATGCGGTTTAGATATTTGCCTGAATTGGTGTTTAAAACACCTCAGAGACAACCGCTGTAGAGGTGGGGCTTTTCAGTGGGGTTTGCACTTTAAATCAGCAGGACTTTCCGAGAAAACTCATTAGGTATCAGCTGTGTGTGAATTAGAGCAAACAAGCCATATGTGTCCTGCAGCCACTATGACCGACCCCAGACTCCCAACTTCCAACCACAGACCTGTCTCGAGACCTGGGCCTCGGAGTGGAAATCTGCCTCCGTGTGTGGGGACTCTGGGGACACAGCCTTTCCTGTGTCTGCTGTCTTCTGGTGACAACGGACTGTCTCTGGTGGTGGCCACGTCCCTCCTGTCCTCAGCACCACACCGTCTACACCTCCGTAGCTCGTCCCCGGGTCTCACTGCCACCCTCGGCCTCTCAGCTGCTGTGCTGGCCCCGTCGTGTGGGGCCTCCTCTCAGGAGCCCCCGTCTCACCACGGCTGCAGCACGGCCGCTGCACCTGCAGGTGCATCTGTGATGAGGATGCAGCACCTGTGACGAGGACGCGGCGCCTGCGGAGCCAGGTGTTCCCCTCACACCTGCATTGTGGCCCCTTGAGCATCATGAAGTTCTGTTACAATGTTACCTTTGTTTGTTACAATGTTAGCTTTGTTACAATGTAAACAGCTTGACGTGGCTGCAGGTTCAGGTCTCAGAGTCCTTTGGTTCTGAGTAGGTCTCTAGTCCACTATGCTGCTCAGACAGGCCAGGCCACCTCCCTCCCCAAGACATCCCGTCTCCCTGGCGACAGCTGCCTCTCCATACCGTCTCCTGGGTGAGCCATCCAGGGTCTTTACATTTGCAGGGATTAAGGGCTGAGACTCGAGCTCTCTCTGCTGCAGAGATGGGTTTTTCTGCTCCGCGGAGAGATTCGTCTGCAGTTGAAGAGATTGAGGATTGAGCCACCGTCTCCCGGGACTCGGGGTGGGAGGAGGGGCAGCTCTTCCTTTCCGTTGATGGAACAAACAAAAATACTGATTTCAGAAACCATTCCCGTTAGCAAGTACAAGGCTGCAGGTGTTTCCGGGGGGCAGAAGTGACCCTCGTTGAGAACGTGAGTCCAGGCAGGGATGCCAGGTGGGCAAGCTCTGGGGAAACGGTGATGGGGCCAGAGGCCGGGCCAGATCTGTGCAAATCTGTTAAATGATTAACACAGAGGCCCTCTGACTGCGGCCGCTCTGCATGGTGCCCGAGCGCCTCTGAATATCCCCGGAACCCAGCGCTGCTGCCTACAGGGTCGGCAGAAACCGGGGTCCCCCCAGCTGCCAGGCCTCAGGCTGCGGCCAGTCGGGCTTCCGTCCTCTTTATGGAAACCTCTCCAGGGCCCCCATGCGGTTTGCTGCTGCCTGCCTTGAACTGCTCTTTGCTCACAGGACTTGTTGGCTATACCGCCTCCTTTATCTGTTATAAGTTCAAGTCTGCCCTTCGGAGCAGGGCTCACCTGTCTGCATCAGACGAGGGTGCAGCCGAGCCCAGTGCTGGGGAGATCGGCACGGAGGGAGCTGCTTCTGAGCCCCTCCCGGTCCCCCTTTTGCTGTGTCAGCACCGCTCCACAGCGATGGCGTCCAGCGTCTGCGGAGGAGGCTGCTGCCGCATGGCTTCTGCATATTGATCAGGGCACCGGGTTAAACCTGGCAGGAGGCAGGACTCGAGTGGCCTGGGTTGTGAGGCCTTCAGGAGGTCGGGACTTAGCAGTATCCCCTGAGGATGGAGGCCACATGTCAGGCTGATCACGGGCAAGGCTGTCCTGAAGAGAGGGCACGAGGGCAGGTGAGTGTCACCCTGCTCCCAGGCATGCTGCTCCAGGCAGCTGGGAACGGGACACCCTCCAAGGTGCTGGGAAAGCCTCCTGAGATGGTTTGTCGTCTGCTTCTTTGTTCTCGTGCTGAGGTGGGCCCTGAGCGGCCAGCCCAGGTCCAGGCAGGCTCAGGGGAGACTGGATCCTGCACTGGCCAGTGCAGACTGGCGCCCGTGCGTCCACGCCGTCCAGAGCCGTGTCTGGAGCGAGCGTGTCAGTGGGGGCAATGGAGTGGGGCCTCAGGGCGGTGCCTGCTGGTTCTCCTCGCAGCTCTCCTGGTTCCGCGGGGAGAGCAGGGAGACAGCATCACGGGCCCTGGGCATCTCAATGGTCCACACACCACTGTCCTGCCGCCACAGGGCCGGCCTCCGCTCAGTGCATGACAGCTCTGCCAGCACCAGATTCTGCGCCGTGCGTGCCCTTCCCGGCCGGGATAGCGACATCCTTGTGCCCAGGTTCTAGGTTCATTTTTGTTTTTGTAAGAATCACACGTCCACCTTCCTGACCAGTACCTTTCACAGCAGGCTGACCTCACGGGCGTGAGGGCACGTGTGCTTGGGTGCTCTTGCAGGGGGGCCCGTGAGAATCGAGGGCTGACAGACGGGCAGACAGAATGGCCCACACCAGGCTTCGCTGTGGCCAGCTGCCTCCGTGTCGCCAAGGACGTGTCCTCGTGTCCGTCCACCTGCAGGATCATGTTCTTGCGCTGTCCTAGGAATGCCTAACACGACTGCTCTCCTGTAATAGGAGAAAATCACGAGTCGTGCCCCATGGTGCTCACTGTTGAAGGGACGTCAGAGCCCCCCGGGAGCCGGGAGACCCTGGTTCCTGGCGGGTGGGTGGCTCCGGGGTGACTTACTCCCGCAGTTCTCACCGTCCAGCATGGATGGAAACCACCACCGGGTGATTCGTAAACAACGCACCCGTGCTGGGGCTGGGCGGGAAGGGAGGTCTCCGCGACACACCACGCAAAGCCGTGGCATCTGTGTCCCTGATCGCCAGAGCCTGTTTTTTCCTGCAGAGTCAGTTACGTCAATGACATCAAAATGTCCTCCTCGCCTCCCTGCTCCTGCAGAGCTCTCCTCGCTGCAGACCCGCGGCGGAGACGTCCCGTCCTCCCGGGGAGCTGGTACCTTTCATGCCGGGACCCAAGCAGAGGAGGCTGATTCTCGTGTGCAGTTGCCGGGGGTCAGGCCTGGGAGAAAGGCCATGAGAAAGGATGTGCTTCAGACTCTCCAGAGGAGAAATGGGTGCGGGAGATGGGGGGCCGGTTAGCCGTCTGCCCCCCGCAGCCTGCGCAGCGGCAGCCCTGGAGATGCGTGTGCACAGGGCGGAGGCTCCCGGCCGCCAACTCTGCCGTCTCCGCAGCTCACACAGAGGGCCGTCCTGGGGACACGGCCACCTCGTAAGGGGTGAGCATGGAGAGACCCTTGTCCCACCTGCGCCCTTCCAGTCTCATATTTGGTTCAGACCCCGCCTAGTGGAGCCTAAAGCCTGGAAGCTGCTGGATCGGGGTATGTGTGGAGATTGAGCGGGACACGGCTCTCCCTGCAGCTCCCAGCAGCTCCCAGCAGCTCGTGCATCGGCGTCAAGGCCCAGGTGGGCTCAGGGGCTGCTGTACAACGTGCGTCCGGCCCTAATGAGCAGTGACGTGAGGCGGCGGCGGAGGAGCAGCCGCGTCCCCACACATTTGTCGCCCACACTGCGCAGAGCAGGGTCCCGTGGCGAGCACGGATCCAAACGGTTTGCATCATTTTCAGTGACCCAGCAGCTCAGGGACTCGGCACAGAGCTTGCCCAGAAGTTTCAGAGGACTCACCTGTCCCTCTCCAGGCTGCACACGGGAGCCGGGTGTGCACAGCAGAGTTCCGGCACGTCTGCTGCTTGTGGGCACGCACCGGCCGTGAGCGGTGGCGGCGACGGGAGACACCGGGAGGGGCGCGTGGGGCCTCGTGCAGCCCAGGTGCAGCACCGCCCGACGTTGTCGCGACGAAACGGGGCGCAGCTCAGGTCGGTAGGATTCGACCGCGCTCTTCAACGGTCACCGCCTGCAGGAGGACGTGTGCCTGCTCACAGGCACCGTGGCTGCTGTTGGGCTGTTCTTCGACATCGGGAGACGTGTCTCCTTGGTCTCGGCTAACGCGAGCGTCCCAGCCGCAGCACGAGCCTCCCTGCAGAAGAGAACCAACCCCACGCGGAACTGTGCCCGGGGCGCTCACCGCCTCCCCGCCTGCCCGGCGGCCCTGTCCTGGGAGTGTGGCTCCAGACTCGGGCGCCGGCGGCAGCTCCCCACGGCTGTGTCTGGACTCATTTTTCCCCTGGAACACGGCCGCATCAGCTGTCTCGATGCCCCATGAAAATAAGCGGCAATGTGCTGATGGAGCCGGCTCGTGACGGCGGGGGCGGGGCCGCTGGGAGGCCAGGGGGCATCAGACACGGCCCCCACACTCCAAACGCAGCTCCGGGCTGTGACTCACACCCCGGCGGCAGCAGTGCCAGCGCCCGTCGTCAGCCGGAGAATTGCTTCACCTGGACGCGCCGCGGGGGCACCCAAGGTGAGGTGTGGGAGGCTCTACAAAGCGGACGGTTTTCAGAAAAGCGTGGCAGGAAACACCGCCCTCAGCCGAGGTGCCTGAAGGCTTCCACGGGGAGGACTGCCCTTTGGGGCAGGGGCTGCCTCGGTTTCCGAGGGGAATTAAGGCGATGAGCAATGTGTCAGCTAGTCATGGGCCAGCGGGTCTGTCCCCTCTCAGGCTCGTTTGTTTAACCCTTGCTGGCTGGGTGTGCCCATCGCAGACGGAGTCGAGCTCTCCTGTGCGTCCGCAGCCTAGGGTGAGCGCCAGCCCCCAAGGCCCCGCTCCTCGCCTGTCCCACTCTTGAGACTGTCCTCAC
Organism: Solenodon paradoxus; assembly: GCA_004363575.1. Classification (NCBI taxonomy): domain Eukaryota; kingdom Metazoa; phylum Chordata; class Mammalia; order Eulipotyphla; family Solenodontidae; genus Solenodon; species Solenodon paradoxus. Next base: position 44,096 of record RJWH01006718.1, read on the forward strand.
TCACTGGCTCCCTCCGGGACCCCAGCAGTTCTGGGTTTTCTGTGCCTCTGCCCAGGGCTTGAGTTCTGTCCTCCCTGCGACCCCCTGCGCTCATTGACCTTCAAGTCCTCTCCTCCCTCCGACCTGGCAGGGTTCGGGTTCCCTTTAAACCCAGCATGTGAGATGTGTCTGCCTGTGTCTGCGGTCCTGTGCTCCTTCGGAGGGGCGACCTCCGCCAGCTGTGGACTCGGTGCCATGGGCACCAGCAGCCTGCCCGGAAGTGCCCGCGCCTGTCCCTTCTTGGAGGAGCTGCGGCCATCTCGGAGCCTGCCTGATGGCCCCACGTGGCAGTGGTGCTGGGGTTTCAGACACAGATACAAGTGTCCCAGCAGAGGCGGGCCGGCTCCCTGCTCGGTCAAAGCGACCTGTGGGTCAGCCTCAAACAGACTGGCTCTGGAGAGGTGTGTCCGGCCCTGGCCCAGGCAGGCGTTTGCTCTGAGGTGGCTGAACTGAATGCTTCACCATTTCATGCAGTTTCCACGGCAGGTGCTCAGCCTGCAACATGGGCTGGAGAGGGATGCAGGCGTCCCTGGCTGTTGAACTTGCCGTCTAGTAAGAGAGACGTCATGAAGATCACTTATTCGCAATTAGAAATAAGGCAGCAACACATGGTCACACATTAGAAATCAGGCAGGAGCAGTCTGCTGTGACTTGACATCCAGACGGTGAAATCATGCAGTGGACAAGAGCCAAGCCACTGGGGACGGCGTGGGGAAGGGCGGGGCGTGGAGCTACACACCTGGCGTCCATGAACAGATGCATGTAGATGGGTGTGCTTCTCAGACAAACAGGCATCAGCGGCCGTGGCTTTGACGGGAAGGACTCAGGGCCTCAAAGGGGCATCCAAAGGTGGGGAGTGCAGGGAGCTGGGGTGGAGAGGCGTGAAGTCCTTTAGGGACACCAGCACCTTGTTGAGACTCAGAACCATTTCCAAAGGTTAGAGTTGGTCTCATCTACCTTTACGCAATCCCTTTGGATGCTGGATCCTGTCATGCTGCTTCAACTTCATCTAGCCCACCAGGGTCAACACGAATATAGAAAACATCATGCAGGAGGGCTAACATGGCAATGTAATGAAATCATCAGGAACTAGGGCATCTGTCTTTCCTCTGCCCTTCAACGCTGACTAGCAGCTTCAGGTGCACAAAATGGCTGCTGGGGCACCAGCATCCCTTCTACCTTCCCACATGGGGATAATGAGAGGAGAGAAGGTCCTGGGACCATATCCTTGCTGTCTGTTAGGCCCTAGTTCCTTTCTGTACATTTTGCTGCCAATCTCCAAATAGCTTGTTATTTTTCACCACAGGAGAAGTTGGAAAATGCAGGCTTATATGCTGAGAACATTTCTGTCCAGAAGCAATCAAGTTTCCCTTGTTAAGCAAGGATTCTGACTCGGAAGGCAGCTAGCAGCCCCTGCCACACACGCTGTGTCGTGGACGGATTGGAGACTCTTGTTATCTGGAAGACTTGGCTCGCGCTGGAATAGAGAGGCGGCAGGGACAGGCTCCAGTTAGAGCTGGAGAGGGGTGACCTGAAGAGCTGCTTGGAAGCCTCATTTGCCGGGTCAAGGGGTGCAGTCTCTGTGTGTCAACACCTGCACGGAGCACTTCCGTCCACCCCCACCGCCCAGTCCTCCCTTCTCCGTGGCTGGCTCTTCCTCCCCGGCGGCCTCCCTTCTCCCCGCTCCCCTGCGCCCACTCATTTGACTCTGGGGACTGGGCGTCTTTTGTGCGTTTGATTCAGTGCATTTGCTTGGACTCTGTGCTGCTCATGAGCGAAAGCGTATGATGCCTTCATCCTTCCGGCTTATCTCACGTAACACTGTGCTGTGGCAAATGGCAGCGTTTCATCTTTTTAATGATATTTCATTTATTTTGTTTGCACTGCGATTCATTTTAGGAGGTTGGATGCGCACCCTAGTGTGTGCGTTTCACATTGACTCCGAGTCCAGGCCCCGCGCCTGTACCTTGTCCTCCCCACCTGCCCCCGGGGGCCAGTCTGTGTCCTGGGGGTTAGGCTGGGACAAGGAACAGACAAGGAGTCAAAGTCAGTTCTGGAGGCTCTGATTCTGGAGGAACAGTCAGACTGTGTCCAGGCCACCGCCCTCCTGCCCCCACGAGCTCCGCTCTGCGCAGTATCCAGAAGGTGTGACGTGGAAGCTCCCAGCTTGGGCACCTTTCCTGGAGGCCGAGGATGTTCGAGTCCTCCTCTACATGCCCTGTGCCATCTGTGTGTCTCCCTGGAGGATGGTCTGTTCCGGCCCTTTGTCGTTCTTCATGGAGAATCTTTATTCTGGAGGCGGGATGGCGCTTTTCTAGATGTCACCGGCCTGCGGCGTGCCGTCTGCAGGGCATGTCGCCTCTCCAGGTGTTAACTCGCTCACCAGCGCCCTTCCCCGCACATGGTTTTGTGTCAATCATTTCTCGCTTCTCTCTTTTTTGGTTGCTTTTGGGGTTTCGGTTTGCTTTTTTGTCAGAGGGAAGAAACCGTCACTTAATTCAAGGTCATGAAAATGATCACCTATGTTCCTTCTGCTGCATTTAGGTCTCTGAGCCGCTTTGATCTGCTGTGGGGGTGGTGGTGGGGGTGGTGTGTGGGGGGTGAGGCAGACCCCACTGCGCAGAGACCTGCGGGCAGGGTGTCCCTCGCCCACTGAGGGGGCTGCACTTGCTGGAAGCCCGTTGAGCGTGAGGGTTTGTTTCCGAGCTCAGTTCTCGCCCGTGATGGTGGCCGCGCAGCAGTTCTCAAGTGGGACTGAGAGTCCTCAGCGCTGCTGTCCTTCCCTGGGAGTGTCAGTGACTTTCCAGACGCGCCTGTCAGTTCTGCAGGAACCTGCGCCCCTACAGCCCGCACCGCAGGTGGCCGCACAGGCAGAGTCCTGCGCTCCCGGGCTGTGCGCCTGCGGCCCGCGTGTGGCACTCGGGCGTGAGCTGCCAGAGCCGCGTGCAAGGGCAAGCCTGGACAGGCGGCCCTGCCCTGTCCTCTGCCTCCACCGCCAGTGCGGTCGCTGTGACGGGCCGCCCGCCTGCAGGGGTCCACACGTGGCCTTCCACTCGGGGACCGTGAGCCCGGGGACCCGGAGCTGTGCTGGGAGCATTTCTGGGGAGCCCGGGACTCCGGATGTGCGACTCGCACTGAAAAGGCTGGCCTGGGTTTGACGTGTCTCTGAGGAAAATGTTTGCTTTGTCCTCCCGGGAGATGGACGGAGAGACCCTGTTAAAACTCAGTGACTCGGGCCTGGTGACTGTCTGTCAGAGGTCTGACGTGGACGAAGTGGACAGTCTCCGATCCAAATCTTTCTCTTTTTCTGCCCTTTCTCCCACTTTGCCACACAACTTCGCTCCTCGCTGCATGTCCTGCATCCTGGTGAGACCGACGCCCCCAGTGTCATGGGCAGATCGTCTCCCCAGGGACAGGGCTCACGAAGGCGGCACTCCTCACTCCCACATCAGGACCAACGACGTGGGCACCCAGAGAGAGACAAACCCACTGCGTCAGAGCCAGAGCTGCTCTTGGAGGTGGTCCACACGCCCAGGAGGCCTCCCCCAGCTCTCCTCCTGGCTGCTGGCTCGCCGACTCTCTCGTGGACCCCGACTGCACTCGCCGTCTCCGCTCCGTGTGTCCAGCCCGCCGTCCGGCTTCCGGGCCCCATCTGTCCATGGCCCTGCCAGCCATGCTCCTCTTCGCCCAGGTCCCCTCGTGCGCTGGTCCTGTGGAGAGTGCTCGGGACACTCGGATGGACAGGAACGTCCAGCACCTGGCCCCTCCTTCCTGTGCACACTGGCTGGAAGGATGGCTCTCGTCCATCCTCAGGAGGAAGGACGGTGCCACCCTCGCTAGGTGGCAGACGTGGACGGGTCTGCAGGAGCCAGTTTCAGCCACACAGGGGCTCAGTGCAGGGGGCCTTCGGACCGTGCCTCCCAAGTTCAAGTGCCAGCTGTCCCCTCCCCCCGGCATGCTGACACCCAGCCCTGTGGGGAGGCCCCCTCCTTGGCTCTCAGCAGCGTTTTGGAGCAGATGGTCTCTGCGTATCACTTCTCATTGAGCTGTGCAGAGGGGACAGCTCTTGGCCACGTGGAGAAGAGAGGTGATTCGCGTTTTGGAGTCGATGACATTTTAACTCAGCCCTCTGGATCCTGTGACCTGAAGGTGGCTTTTAACCTCTGGAGCAGTGTCTCCTTTTAAAACGAATCGTCATGATTCTCTACCAGTTAAACTCGGTCTGACTGGTTTGTGCTGTGCCGACCGGGACACTCAACGGTGATGCGTCAGCTCAAGGGCCATGTTGCCGGACTCAGGCGTCGGCGTCCTTGGCTGGATGACGGACGGACGCTGACACATGACTCTTGTCAGCTGCACTGACTTGAAGTAGCAAAAATGAGCTACTGAGGTGTATTCAAGCTTTAAACTAGAAAGGCAGGGGAGGCCTGTGCTGCGTCCTGCAGAGTGACAGAGGGCGACTCGTACCGGGGCCCCTACTCCCGGCCTCTGCGCCTGCCTCTCCATCACTTTAGAAAAGGAGTGTCTCCCCGTTCACGCTGCTGGCTGGGTTGCAGGGGGTGGCAGGAAGCTCTGGGATGCGAAGAGCCAGCTGCAGGACAGCCTCCTCCTGACCCGGAAGCTGCACCCATGTCCCCTGGCTCCAGGGACTTAGTGCAGGAGCAGGGCCGGAGCTGCTGGCAGGAGCCTGGGGCCTGACGGTCCCGTGTCCTTTGACAGCAGAGTGGACATCGCTCCAGGAGGGACGGCGGGTGTCTCTGCTGCCCTTGGCAGCTCAGCGGCCGGGGAGGGACCTGTGAGGCCTCTGTTTCAGCGCCCCTGGCGGCACTTCGGGGAGGGAAGGTTTTCAGAGGCTGGGGCCTCCGTGCTGGCCCATTTTTCCTACTTTAGTGTCATGACTCGGCCCCGAGCAAATGCGTCTCCAGGAGTCAGGCTCTGGGGTGTGGGGACAGCAGGCCTCAGCCAGCAGGTGCTGCCAGGCAGATGCCATCTGACTCATTCCTTTGTCCTGGTGGACGCCCGAGGCCTCTGGGCCCCGGGGCAGGAGAGAATGGCCATGGTGGGACATGAGGGGGGCAGACAGTGCTCCCTGTGGGGTAAGCGGGCTGGTGTGGAGTCCACGGGGCAGGACAGTGAACAGCGGCCGCTGTCCACTTTCTCCGAGGACGCCTGTCCTCACGAGTGGCTCCAAAGCTGCTTCTTGTGGGAAGCGGTGGAGGCCCAGGTCAGCAGAGGTCGTGGTCACCTCGGTGCCCTGCCCCATGCCCCTCCCTCTGGATGCCTGGCGGGGGCGAGGGTGGGCCTGCACGGCGGTGCTCCTGCAGCCCACATCTTGGATGGTGCCGCGCTGGGACCCTGTGCTGGGTGGGACGCGCTGCGCCCGCTGGAGCCGGCGCTCGTGGAGGTGGGGACGGTGCTGGCCGATGGCAGGGCACACTGGCAGCCCCTTCTGAGGGCCCGGTTCCTGAACCAGGTGCCGCCGGGGAGCAGGCAGAGGGCCTGAGTTGGGGACACGTGTGGCGTCCCTGAAAGAGGGCCCCGCGGGGCTCCAGGAAGGGTCCCCCAGATGGCTGCAGGGGCAGGCAAGGACTTGGAGCGGACTCACGCGCTGTGGGGACCGTGGGCTGCCGGCGTGGTCTCGTGGGTCTGGTCCCCGGAGCAGCGGGGCCTGGCGTGGTCTCCTGGGACATAGGCTCTGTCCCACCTCCAGCATCTGCATCCCGGGTTAGCCTGTCAGCCTGTGTCCCTGCGTCTCCCCTCTTAGAACAACAGTGCAGCCACCGAGTCGGCACTCCTGGTCACAGGAGGCTCTCTCCCTCGCCTGCTGGGGCCCTCCATTCAGGGTGGCCTGGGGTCCCCAGGACCGCCGCCTCCTCGTGCTGTCCCTCCTCCCCCAGGTCCCATCCCTCCTCCCCCAGGGGTCCTGTCCCTCCTCCCCCAGATCCCGTCCC
>RJWH01006719.1:0-50058 GCA_004363575.1 Solenodon paradoxus
TTTTTTTTTTTTTTTTTTTTAAAGGAAAATGCAGGCTGAAATGAAGGAGAATAGGCAGGAAAGCAACAAGAGAGAGGAGGAAAAGGAATTTCATTTAGTCATTGATTTTGGTTGTTCCTGTCCCCGTTACCCTCTCTCTCTACACCACCTTAAGAACCTGGGTCCTTAGGATGTATGTGGACTGCTTGGGCTGGAGGCCACAGACTTATAATCACTAAACACTTTCTAAGATCTTTGAATTGGAACTTCCAGTTTCAGTCTCCTAATTAAGCATATTAAATCAGTGGTTTTAAGTTGGCAGATCTCTTGAATGTGTACTGTGCTGCCTGTTTAGTTGAAGTTCCTTTGATCTCTCTGAGGTCCAACTCCTCCTTTAAATTGCTACTAGTATCTTATTTGCAGAATTGAGAGGATGCAGCAAGCTACTTGTAAAAATACAAGATGCTTATATGAAGTAGCTCGCATAGTGCTAATGGTAGGTGCTCACTAAGTGATGCCTATTAAATATGCCAACAGGGAAAAAACACATTTGGAAGAGCTAGTTTGTATCTTAAGCTTAAGTAAACCTGTCTTTGCATTTTTGCTCTTTCCTCTATTCTTCCAAACACTTTTTGTTTAATTGGTAAGATAAGGACATTAAATATCATTGACAGTTTCTATTTTGGTTTAATAGGAGAATTTGATCAGTTTTGTGTGATAACCAGGAGAATTTAATTTGTACAGGAGGATCAGTATCTTTCTATTAAATGATGTAACTTTATTACCTTGTTTCTTTTTACTGGTCCTCCTTTATCATGGCTATAAATGTTTCATTTCCAACTGCCTAGTTCTCATTCTGGTGGTAGGTTTTGATTTTCATCGAATAATCTTTCCTGAATCTTTATTTATTTTTGAAAGGAAAGGTACTAGCAAGAATGAAGGCGAGTAGGCAGACAGGGAGGAAGAAGTATTTTATTTTATTTCCATTTTAGTTATTCTCACTTGTTGTCCCATCCCTGCCCCCCATCCCCCCATCAAATCCAGGGATAGTGGCCTGTGCTCCTTCAGAGGTGATTGACGTAACTGCTGCTCTACCAGGGGATGTCTTCATGTCTTAAATGACTTCAGTTGTAGCCTTTTGAAGAAATTGCTATGAATCTTTCTTTTTTTAGTTAGAAAAGTAATATTCGTGTTTTAAAAAAAGGTCAAACTTAAAAATGGAATATAAAATTCTTATTTCTATCTCTCTATAAACTCCCTCACTTTTAATATTCTACTAAAATTTTCTTCATATATTTCTTTATTATTTTTGTAAATTCATTTAGAATTTTCTTTAATGCCTTTTTTTACTATTTTATTGCAGCAACTTTGTTTTACAAATTAAAATAAACTCATATGTATAGGTCCCCATTCCTCAGATACATATCAACACACCCTGCGCTCTGCCAAATCACCAAATATCTTAGTGCCTTTTAAAAAATGCTTTGGTAGTGCAAGTGATCTGATACAAATAGTATTTAGTACGTAAGTTAGTATCTTTTTTTTTAAAGGAAAGGTGTGGGCAGGAATGAAGGCTAGTAGACTGTCAGGTAGGAAGGAAGAGAGAGAAGGAAGAAGCGCTTTATTTTTGTTTAACTGTTCATCTCTTGGTGGTTCAACCTGCCCCTGGATCTTGAACCAGGGACCTCAGGATGTATGTGGAGTGCGCCCGGTGTACTAAGCCACTAGGCTGCCAGGCTTTAATATCTTTTATTAATCATATATCCTTATATGTAAAGGATAACTTCTAATATGAGCATGTAGCTAGATCTCCATTTGCTTTTTTGCTATTGAATTTTTTAAGATCAATGTAGATTTATATGCACTTGTAAGAATTAACACTGAGAGCAAGTGCAGTTAGGTCAGTCGCCTCCGAAGGAGCAAGTCACATATCCCTGGGTTCCAGGCCCAGGGTAAGCAATCAGTGTAAACAACTTAAATAAAAAAATGAAATAAAGATGCTTACTACTCCTCTCTCTTCTGCCTGCTTACCTGCCTTTTTTTTGAAAGTTAGAAGACAAGATTGTATCACTTACATTCTCATCAGTAATGTATGAGTAATCCAAGTTTGCATCCTCTCACCATCTTCTGATGTCACTTTTTTTTCCTAGCCATTTTGATATTTATGTAATTATATCTCATAATTTTATTTACATCTCCTTGATAGCCAAAGTTGAACATCATTTTTTCTTCTTACGCCGGTCCTGTGTCTTGAACCTTAGTCCATGGGCTTTCCATGACCTGTACATTAGCTGCAGAGCCACAGAGGTGCCAGTGGATATCTTTTTTTGTGTTTATTTGCCTTCCGTATATTTTCTTTGGTAAGATATATTCATGTCTTTTGCCTGCTTGCTAATTGGATTGTTTTCTTTTTTCTTTTTAAACTGTTGCAAGAATTCTTTATATTTTCTACATGATCTACCTTATTATAATGCTTGTATATGAACCATAATTTAAAAATTTCTTCTTTGCTTTTGGATAATTAGAGAACCAATTAAAATCATACACACTTGTGGTTTTTCTCCTTAATAAATTGGAACAGATTTTTGTATGTGTTGCTGTTATTAGGTGAAATTACTTTATTAAAACTTCTAAAGTTCTTTTCACAGCTCCAGTGATCTTATATAAAATACCACAGTACTCTACTGAAAATTGCTGGAAGTTTAAAAGCCATTTTGTAGAATGAACAATTATATTTACACATTAGATTAAATTAAAAATAATTACTGGTTATATGATATCCCCTCGTATGCCAGGAAAATCTGAATGTAGTCTTTCTTTGTAAATTATGAAGGTATATTCCCCTTGTCATCTTTAATTTCTCTTGATGCTGTAATTGGAGCTGTTTGGGATCCCTGGTGGAAATAGATGATGTACAAGACATATCTGTACCCAGTAAAAATAATACATTAATGCCACATTAATTGTCATTGGAATTTTACATCCAAATGCTGTTCTTTAGCATTGCAGTTGGCTCAATTAACAGTGTATTGAATCTATTTTTATAATTAGTATATCATGGAATGACACTTCTACCACATAGTCTGTAAAGAATTGCTGAACAGTTTTGGTGAGAGGTAATAAAGTTCCTCATGTGCTTTTTTAACATATTAGCAGTTTGGGGCAGAAGTAGTAGTTACAGGTAATTAAACCATGGAGATTAGTTCTTTGGTAAGGTAGTGATAAAGTTGTAAAGTCTTGATAGCTGTCCTATTTCATAGGAATGTTTGTGAAATTATTTTCTAAGGATAAATTGCTAATGGAATTATCAGGGAAATGGATTTATTTTTTGTGTCTTGATGCACATTGTTTTGTATGACTTTCCAGTAGGATTGTTCCATTTTACACAGTTCTAAATAGTGTGAGTTTAGTATTTGTCCCACTACTTGGATGTTTTTTTTCTTTATTTAGTGGGTATATAGTACTACCCTACCCTACAAGGTTGATTTTATTTTTTATTAACTTTCATTAGGATTTCTACTTGTTAGTTTCCTGTTTGTATTTTTCCTATGACTTGTGTCTATATCCTTTACTGACTTCTCTGTCTAGGTTTTATTTTTATTTTTCACCTCTGGCTCCTAGTCTGGGACCTGGGTCAGGCTTTACATGGCTTGCACCTTAGCTGCCTTTGCGACCCAAGCTAAGTATGCCTCTATGTATTTTGATATTTTATAGTTACTACCCTTTATCTCATTGGATATAAATATTTCTTCTCAATCTGTATTTCATTTTAGTTAATGGTTTTCTATGGTTGTACAGCTGAAGTTTCATTTTTTATATATCTATATCCGTTTTAGAATGATTTCCTTTACTGATTCATAGCTTATTATACTTCTCTATATATTTGATGAATGGTTTTACAGACTTGTAAAACTTTGAAGAAATATGTTTGCTACATTCTTACTGATTTAATAGGAATTTTATTTTAACATCCAGCACTATACTGATAATTTTTATAGTGTATTTATTGTCCTTTTTGAAACATAAATTCACGAGAACTGTGGAAGGAATGTTTCCTACTGTAGTAATTACTATTCTGCCTAACAAGTTACCTTCCAATTTAGCAGCCTGAAACAAACATCTCCATAGGGTTAGGAATTAGCTTATCTGGGTGATTCTGACTCTAGAGTATCTCATGAGGTTGTAGCTAGGTCTTCCAGGTCTACAGTCATTTGAAGACTGTGAGATTTCTTAGAATGCTGCCTGTATGGTTGCTGGTGGTTTGTATGAGGCCTGGATTCCTTCCCATGTAAGACTTTTCATAGGGTTACTCACTGATGTTACTGGCTTCCCCCAGAGTAATGGTCTGAGAGAGGAAAGACTAAGCAGGAGAGAACTACAAAAGGACATGACTACCATGAGGTAAAGATCAGTGGGACTGTCTAGGGAGCTGGTTACCACACCCACCCAACAAGAATTGAATAGTTGTTTTTTTTTTTTAAAGAAAAGTTGCTGGCAGGAATGAAGTCAAGTAGGCCAACAGGAAGAGATAGAAGGAAGCATTTTATTTACTTTTATTCAGCTGTTAATCTTGGTTGTTCCTCCTGGCCCCAGGTCTTGAACCTGGGTCCTTGGGATATATGTACATTACATCCATTGGCCTTATCTGCTAGGCCACCAGGGTGTGCCTCAATGGGGATTTTTGATGAGCATACCAATTATAGTAGAGGGTAAAAGGAATAATAAATATTTAGTTAGCACATACATAATCCATAATTTTAATATTCTATACCTTTATTCTTTTTTTTTTTTTTTTTTTAGTTGCTAAGGCATTTTGTTTGTTGTTGTTTGAATCATGGACTTTAAAATATTAACTTCCAGGCTCAGGGTGATGGCCTAATAATAGTCTAGTATAGCCTAGGAGTAGCCCCACAGCCCAAGGTGTCCTAGGTTTAAGACTTGAGGCCGGGGTGGGGAGCAACCAGTGTGAACACCTAAATAAAAACAAAGTGCTTCTGCCTCTCCCTGCCTCTTTACTATCTTCATTCCTGCCTGCACCTTTCCTTAAAAGAAACAAAAACAAAAACCCAAACTGGCTTTCTCCATTTTTTATCGTTTTACCTACACTGTTTTTAAAGGGAAGGTGCAGGCAGGAATGAAGGCAAGGAGAAGCAGGCAGGCAGGAAGAGAGAGGAGGAAGAAGCATTTAATTTAATAGTTCTTCTAGGTTGTACCCCCACCCCCCACCCTGTGACTTGAACCTGGGACCTGGGATGTATGTGAACGGCACAGAGGCTACTCCACCAGGCAATTTTTTTTGATTTTCAATTTTGAATGCAAATGTACTTAATGTTTAAAACGCATAGTAACTACATTTTAAAAATCAAGATATGGTTCACATAAAATTGATCCTCTTAAAGGGTACTACTTAGTGGCTTGAATGTATTTAGAGTTGAACACTTCTTTTTTAAGGTCATAATGAAGGCAAGTAGGTAGGCAGATAGAGGAGGAGGAAGCATTTATGTTATTTAGTTGTGCATCTTAGTTGTTCCCTAGACTTGGAATATGAACCTGGGTCCTTGGGATGTATGTCCTGTGCTCGACCAGCGGTGGCAGACCTAACCTCTAGTTCATCAGGGTGCACCAAAGTTGAGCAGCCATGACCAGAATTTCAGAACATTTTGCCATCCCGAAAGAAACCCCAGACTCCGCAATCACTCCTCATTTTCTCCTCCTCTACCCCTTAGCAATCACGAATTGGCTTTCATTCTCTATGGGCTTACCTGTTCTGGATATCTCATGTAAGTGGAATAATTATAACTATGTCTTTTAGAATCTGACATCCTTATCATAATGTTTTCAGTTTTATCCATGTTGTAGTATGTAGAAGTATTTCTGATTTATTGCTAAGTATGTTATACCGATACGCTACGTTACGTTTATCCATTCCTCAATTAATTAACATTTTATTCACTTTTTTGGCTGTTAATATGCAGGTCTGTTATGAACATTTGTATAAAGGGTTTTCATGTGAATATGTTTTCAGTCTCTTAGGTGTATTCCTAGGAGGTCATACAGTTTACTCTCTGTTAAGCATTTTGAAGAACCTGTAGACTGTTTGGATGGTTAACTATCATTTTACAGTCCTAGCAATACATGAGGGTTTTAATTTCTTCACATTTGTGTCAATACTTGTCTTTTTTAATTTAACCATCCTACTAAGTGTTAGGTGTTATTTCGTTGTGGTTTTGATGTACATTTCTCTTACGAGAAATGTGAACAGCTTTTCATGTGCTTATTGACTTCTTTGGAGTATCTATGTAGATCTTTTGCCATTGAGAAAAAATTTTTTTAAAGAAAAGGTGCAGGCAGGAATGAAAAATACAATGAACTTTTGTATAATGATTATATATCTTGTAATCTGGCTGAACTCAATTAGTCTTAAGAGTTTTAGACTTTTTTTAAAGGATTTTCTGTATATAAGATTGTCATCTGTAACTACAACTAGAAAAGTTTATTCTTTAAGAAAGAGAAGCTTTTTTTTCTCTTCCCAAAGGCAAGGTATGAAAGACAGGAATGAAGGCGAGTAAGTGGGTGGCAGGAAGAAGAGGAAGGAGGAAGAAACATTCTATTTTTATTTTATTTCATTGTTCATCTTGGCGGTTCCTCCTGGCTCCAGGACAGGACCTTGGGGTGCATATGATCTGTGCTGGAGGCAGCGGACCTGAATTGCTACACTACCAGGTGGCACACCTTTATTCTTTTAATATGTTATATTTTATTGATTGAATTTTGGGGTATGTTGAACCTGCCTTGTATTCCTGGGATAAATTCTATTTTTTCATGCTATATAGTCTTTTTTTATATGTTGCTATAATTGGGTTGCTAGTATTTTCTTGAGAGTTTTTGTGTCTTCATGTGTATGGGGTACTATTCTGTATTTTTCTTATAATATCTTTGTCTAGCTTTGGTGCCACTTTATTGTTACTTTCTAAGTTTCAAATCAGAGTGACTTTACCACATGCATGATATTGTAATTTTGAGTTTTGAAAATTGCTTCTATTTACTGAGTGTGTCCATTGACTTAACTCAGTTTTTGTTTTTTGTTTTAATGTGCCAGACATTGTAAGATGGGAATATGGTAGAAGTTGGGGCAGGGCAGTATGTACTAGGCTGAGAAGAGTAGATCTAGGAGAAAAAAGAATTCAGTAGGGCATAGTGAGTCAGGAAGAGGTGATATTGGAGGGGCTAGTCAAGGTCTTGGCCATTCCCTAAATTCTTTTTTTTTTTAAACCATTACTGATTCTTCTTTCTGCCTTTCTTTTCTTTCTCTCTCTCTTCTTGTTCGCTTGCTTTCTTGCTTTCTTTCTTGGAAAGATGCAGGCAGGAATGAAGATGAATAGATGAGTAGGCAGGCCGGTGGGAAGAGGAGAGAGGAGGAAGCAGCACATCACTTACTCATTTCATTTGTTTCCCCTGGCTGGCCCCAGGATGTGAGCACAGGTCCTTGGGATGTATGCGGACTATGCTGTAGTGGATTTAATCTGCTTGGCCACCAGGGCACATAACCTAAATTCTTTTGTTTAAATAAATTATATTTTTTCCACTTACATTTGATTGTGAGCTTTGGTTTTTATATCTAGTATTAACCTGTTTTTGTTTCTTAATTTTGGCTGCTACTATCTAGGGGAAAACAGTAATTACCAAAAATATCATGTCTTTACAAATATTACTGAGGTTTTGTTCAAATTGACCAGGTCGGAGTAAATTCATTGTTTTTTTTCTTTTCAAATAATTGTTTTCTAAAGAGGCAGGCAGGAAGGCCAAGAGGAGGAAGAACCATTGTATTTAGTTAGTTCATTTTTGTTGTCGCCCCCACCTGGTTCCTTCCTGGGTTCTTGGGTTGCATGTGGACTGCTCCCCAGACATACCAGAGTCGCCAGTACATGCCAGTGATTACAGTAAAAAACCAAAACCAAAACCATTCATTAGCATTGTGTTTAGCTTTACTATGTCTTTATTTTATTTTATTTTTAAGGAAATCTATAGGCAGGAATGAAGGTGAGTAGACAGGTTGGCAGGAAGAGAGAGGAGGAAGAAACACTTTATTTAGTTGTTCATGTTGGTTGTTTCCCCAGCCCTGAGCATTGAATCTGGGACCTTGGAATGCATGTGGACTGTCTCAACCTCTACTCCACTAGGTGCACCTTGATTTTTCTTATAGTAAATACAATTTAGGTAACATCCCTCTCAGTTGGCAAATAACGACAAAGTGATAATGAAGTATTTTACATAGAAAGGCAGCTTGGAATTGTAGTAAGAATGTGGGCAATTGGGCTTGGACAGATATCTGTTTGGGACCAGACTAGGCCTATGTTTGTCCTGAAGTGACCTCATAATCTAGAAGGTGTTTTTGAAAATTAGCTTTTAGCACAGTTCATGGCACATGGTGGGTGTTGGCTACTGTATTATAGTAGTTAACACATTGAGTGACATATGGCAGACACCACTGTCTTTACTAAGCACTTGAGTGTTTCACATTTAAATCTCAGAATGACCCCATGAGTTGCTAGCACAGCAATTTTTTCAGTTTTACACATTAGGAATTGAAAGCTTATAGAGATTAAGCGTTTTTCTAAGTTGTGATCGCTTTTATTCCAGTCAGGGCAATCTGACTTCAGAGCATTTTTCCTCTGCCATGCTGTCTCTTCTGTTGGGAGGGACTTAGCGGGCTGCTCATACAGTTCTAATGAACTTTCAGCTTGTAAATTGGAGATTAAAATTAGAGACAGAGGTGTGCCCTAGTGGAGTGGTGGTTGGGCGCAGTTCACATACATCTCAAGGACCTGGGTTCGCATCCCAGAATGGGGACCAAAATGAACAGCTAAATAAAATAAATATATGTGCTTCCTTCTCTTCTCTCCTGCCTGCCTGCCTCTGCTCATCTTTATTCTTGCCTTTACCTTTCCTTAAAAAAAAAACAAAAATGAGTATATAGAGTATATACCCAAGAATATAATTGCTAGACCATATGCTAATTTTGTTTAACTTTTTATTGAGGTGTGACTGATAGCCAATAAAATTGTACGTATTTAATATGTGCATCTTGATGAATTTGATGGTGTAGGTATAAACCCATGAAACTGTCACCATATATAGTGTCATATTCTTAACCATAGTGCCACTAGATGCAGTGTGCTGTACTGGAGTGCCCTGAAACTCACTCATCTTAAATCAGTAAAGCTGTGTACTAGAGTCCCCCTCCCTGAAGCCCATGGCAACTAAAATTCTACTCTGTACTTCTATGAATTTAACTATTTTTGATTCCTGTTACAATTGTGTCATGTAATTTTTTTCTTCCTCTCATTGGTTTTCCTTAGCATAACGTTGTCCACCTTCATCCATGTTGTAGCAAGGAGCAGAATTTCGTTCTTAGAGAAGCCTGAATAATATTATATTGTATGTGTATACCGTATTTTCTTTATCCATTCATCTGTTGATGGGCACTTAGGTTGTTTCCAGGTCTTTGCTATTATAAATGATGCTATAGTAAACATGGATGTGCAGAGATCTCTTTTGAGATCCTGATTTAATTTTTTGGGTATATACCGAGTAGTGTGATTTCTGGATCTTATTGTAGTTTGAGCCTTTTGAGTAGCCTTAATACTGATACCCATAGTACCAATTTACATTGCCATCAGCAGTGCATAAGGGTTCTATTTTCTTCACATCTTCACCAACATTTATCTTTTTTTAAAAAAATAGTAATCATGTTAACATTTTTGCATTTCTGTAATGATGTGTGAGTAATCTTGAGTACATTTCCATATACCTGTTGACTGCTGTATTTCTTCTTTTGAGAAATTTCTGTTTAGATCAATGGGGCTGGTTTTTTTTGTTACTGACTTACGAGTTCCATATATATTTTGGATATTACCCCCTTTTTTCTCCCATTCTATTTATTGCCTTTCAGTATGCTGATTGTTTCTTTTACTGTGAAGAAGCTTTTTTAGTTTGATATAGTCCCATATGTGTATTTTTCCTTTTGTTTCCTGTGCTTTTGTTGTCAGAGCCAAGAGATAGCCAAGGTCAGTATCAATATACTTTCACCCTGTTTTCTTCTAGGAGTTTTACCGTTTTAGGTCTTCTGTTTGTCTTTAATCCATTTTGAGTTTAGTGTATGGTGTAATTAAGGGTTTCCAATTTCATTCTTTGCATGTGGATATCCAGTTTTCCCCAGCACCATTTACTGAAGAGACTATTCTTTCCCTGTTGTGTATTCTGCCCCAGTCCATTGTTAAAGTTCTGTATGGTTTTCTTTCTGGGCCTTTTATTCCATTCTCTTGGTTGGTATGTCTGTTTCGGTTATTGTAGTTTTGTAGTATATTTTGAAATCAGGAAGTGTGTGACTTGTGCTATTCTTACTCAGTACGGCCTTGGTTATATGGGGTGGGATGCTTCTTGTGGTTTCATATAAATTTTAGTGTTTTTTTTTTTTTTTCAATTTCTGTAAAACAGACCTCTGGGATTTTGATGGTGATTATATTGAATCCGTAGATTGCTTTGAGTATCATGGACCTTTTGGCAGTATTGAGTCTTCCCACTCATGAATACAGCGTGTTTTCCATTTATTTGTATCTTTTTCAGTTTCTTTCATCAGTGTTTGGTTTTCTGGATACACGTTTTTCAGCTCTTTGTTTTTTCCTATACATTTCATTCTTTTTGATTATATTGTAAATGGGGCTATTTCTCTTTCCTGACCCAGATCTAGACCCAGTTCTTGGGTTTTACATGGCTTGTACCTTAGCTACCTTATGTCTTAAGGTCTGAGTCACAGGGTGCTCCTGGGACTATTTTCTTTTCACAGAGTTCATTGTTAGTGTAAAAACAACACTATTGTTCTTCATTGATTTTTATATTTTGCAACTTTTTTTTAGAGAAAAAAATTTTTTCCTGTGGAGTTTAAAGGGGTTTTTACATAGATATCATGTTATGTGCAAACACAATTTTATTTCTTCCTTTCCATTTTAGATGCATTTTATTTTCTAAATTTTTAGTTGGTTAATTACTTTTAGTATTTTGTTGTTGACTAGAAGTGGTGAGGGTGGTCTTCCTGCCTTGTTCTGGATCTTAGAGTTTAAAACTTGCAGTTTTTCAACATTAGTATCAAATTTGCTGTGGGCTTTTCATATATGACCCTTATTATGTTGAGTTAGGTTCCGTAACTGCTTAATTTGTTGTGTTTTTATCCTGAGAGTGTGCTGGATTTTGCAAAAAAGTTTTCACATCTATTGAGGTGATCCCGTCTTTTCCTTTATATTATTAATATGATATATTAATACTTTTTTGAGGGGATAGGTACCCTTTTTTTTTTTATAAAGTATGTATAACATTTATTCCTATGTAAATGTGCGTGCGTTTCAGTGGCATTAACTGTATCTACAGTGTTTGTAACCACTTACCACTCTTCACTGAAACATTTTTCATTCCCCCAACAACTCTGTAACCATTTAAACTAACTCTCAATTGTTTCCTTCCACCAATCCCTGGTCATTTCTATTCTATTACAGAGATCCTGCTATGAATTTGCTTCTTCTAGGTGCCTCCTATATGTGGAATCATAATGTTTACCTCTTTGTTTTTGCTTTATTTCACTTAACATAGTATCTTCAAGGTTACCTATGTTGTATATTGTATGTTAGAACATTATTATTTTTTATAGCTGGATAACCTCCCATTGTATGAATATACTCTAACCATCTGTGATGGATATTTGGGTTTTCATATATATATATATATATGAAAAAGAAAACATACAGGCAGGAATGAAGATGAGTAGGCAGGCAGGCAGAAAAAGAGAAAAAACATTTTATTTTTTATTTAGTTGTTCACACTTGTCGTTTCCCCCCGGATCTGGGACATAGGGGTGTGTGGCCTTAATTCCTTTGGGGACTATTGACTTGGCTGCTATTCCTCTAAGGCATGCTGCTTTTTCAATATTTGAAATAATGCTTCTGTGATCATGGTTTGTACAAGTACCTGTTTGAGTCTCTGGTTTCAGTTCTGCATGTTACATAGGAGTGGAGCTGCTGGAATTTCTAATTTTAGTTTTACTGCTTTAAGGTACCTGGCTCTTGTCTTGATTAAGCATTGCTTGATTACCCAAAGCCTTTTTAGTAGTTTCTACAGTTCTGATAGTAATTTGTGATACTTTTCCCCATTTGCTGTTTTTCTGGAGACTTTTACTTTTTTTTTTTAAATTGATAAATCTTTTTATTGTTTGTTTCATACATCAAAGGAGGACAAATCCTGTCTGATAAGGCAGTGGGCACACATATAATGTGTGTGACAGCAGTTGTGAGCTGTCCCCTGGCGCGAAGATACACGTTTACCATGTGACCAAAGGCAGAGTAGTTCTAGAG
This sequence comes from Solenodon paradoxus, assembly GCA_004363575.1. Taxonomy (NCBI): domain Eukaryota; kingdom Metazoa; phylum Chordata; class Mammalia; order Eulipotyphla; family Solenodontidae; genus Solenodon; species Solenodon paradoxus. The sequence goes on from RJWH01006719.1 coordinate 12,381, forward strand.
CTCAGGGACCTCCTGGGGCCCGGCCATTACTGAACTTGAGTTTTTTCTTGAAAGATCTCACTCTGTCCTTCCATATTAATTTATTTAAATTTATTTTTTTTGTAATTATTGACACATTAAAATAAATTCCTATATGTAGGTTCCCCATTTCTTAGATATATTTCAAAACACCAAACCCTCCACCAAATTACTAAATGTTCTTCCCCTGTGTCCAGTGGGCTCCACCACCATTTATTCCCGTCCACCCCATTCCCTTGTGGTAACCTCAGTTCTGTTGCAAATGTTTCAGGGTTGGTTATGTTTCATCTGTTCCTTTCTTTTATCTATTCACATTCCACCTATCAGTGAGGTCACCTGGTATCTTTCTTCTTTTGACTTGTTCCACTTATCATAATCCCCTCTGGTTCCATTCATGTTGATTCAAATGACAGGGTTCCATGTCTTCTAAGGGCTGTGTAGTGTTCCATTGTGTATATGCACCACATCTTCTTGATCCATTCATCTGATGTTGGACATGTTGGTAATTTCCAGTTCTTAGCTGTTGTGAATAGGGCTGCAATAAATATGGGAATACGTACATCTCTGCTGATGGGTGCTTTTATATCATTTTGGTAGATGCCCAGAAGTAGAATGACAGGATCACATGGGATTTCCATCATCAGTTTTTCGAGAAATCTCCAAACGAGACTTTCACTTTTGAAGTTTCCTATTCCTCATTTCCTCTGATATCAGCTAGAGACTTTTTTTAAAGTTAATTTTTTGTGCTTTTTTTTGTAGTAATTATTCTGCACTTTAAAATAACTTCCTATGTATAGGTTCCTCATTTCATAGTTATATTTCAGCACACCATGCCCTCCACAAATCAAATGTTCTTCCCCATTGTCCAATGGACTTTGCCACCATTTGCTCCTGCTTACTCCTTTCCTAAAGGATTATTTTTAAGGAAAAGTGCAGGCAGGAATGAAAGCTAGAAGACAGGCAAGCAGGCAGGAAGAGAGAAGAGGAAGAAACACTTTATTCACTTCGTTAAGTTGTTCATACTGAATGTTCCCCTAGCACCGGGTTTTGAATCTGGGTCCTTGGGATTTACATGAACTGTATCTGGTGGCCTTATCCACTAGGCCAGCAGGGCGCACCTCTTTGGCAAGATTCAACACCCATTCATGATAAATCTCTAACCAAAATAGGAGTAGAAGACTCAGGCATCAACATAATAAAACCTGTGTATGACAAACCCACAGTGAACCGCATCATAATCAATGGTGAAAAATGGAAAGAATTGTCCCCAAGATCTGCAATAAGACAAGGATGCTCACTGTCATTTCATCGTAGTTCTGGAAGTCTTAGCCAGAGAAATAAAGCAAGACAAGAATATTAAAGGCATCCAAATTAGAGAAGAAATAAAAGTAACCTTATTTGCAGGGAGCATGATATTGTACCGAGACGACTCTAAAAATACCACCAATAAACCTCTCGAAATAATAGATGAATAGGGCAAAGTGGGAGGATGTAAAATCTACATATATATATCAGTAACATTCCTATATGCAAAAAAAGAAGGAAATGAAAAAGAAATTAGGAAAAAAATCTCATTCACCGTAACTTCAGAAAAAGATAAAATGACCAAGATAAACTTAATAATGGAAGATAAAGACCTCTACAATAGAAAACTTAATGTTTAGTGATCATCTAGATCACTGATTCTATTGGAGGTTTCATCCTATTTATTCTTGAGTCCCTCCATTGAATTCTCTAGGTCACTACTATTTTCTTTAGTTCTTTGACATCTGTTTTGAGCGGCTTCATTTCTTCTCTCTCGTTCTCTCTCTTCCTCTACTGTTTTCTTGATACTCGTGAGTGTGTTTATCACTGCTGCCCTGAATTCATCCTCAGGTGGTCTGCAGACATCTGTTGTGTTCAGATTTCCCCTGGGTTTTTGATTGGATCCATCATTTCACATATATGTCTCTCTGTCTTTGCTTGTTTGGCATGCTGCTTATGTTTCTGTGAATTAGATTTCCTTGCAGTGACGGCCTTGTTTGGGTTTCAGTTTGCACGGAGTAAGCCTGGATCTTGGTTCGGACACTGGGATTTCTTGAGTTTTGTGGCATCCACACTGGTTGGATGTTGAGGTTCTTACGTATACCCCCTGTTTCTGTCCGAAAATTTAGCCTACGGAGTTGGAGTTTGTGTGGGTGATATGGAGCCTTCCCACAGTGTTCTTTCTCCAAACTGTAATGACCACCTTGTTGTTGGCCCACAATCAGCAGTTGGGCTGCGGTTCTGCTTCCACCCAGAAGGCGGCGCTAGTGAGTAGGCTCGACAGTTTCTCCCTCTGGAAGACACTCTTAAGTTTCAGAGTGGGATTTCTGGTGGGCGGGTACTGCAGGGACAATATTGTGGAAGAGTGAGGGGTTGGGATTGAACGATTTTGCTAGATGCCTCAGGTTCCGGGGCACCCAGTATAATTTTCTTGCTGGACTTCCCATTTAAATCACTGGGTACGGGTCCACTTTCTGTTCTGTGCCTAGACCCTCTACCCTGGCTCTGTTTCCTGGTTCTACTGGGCCGGCTCTCTGCTGCTGGGAGGACCAGTTCTTTATGCAATTCTGCCTCCGCCACCACAGCTGGAGTCCTGAGTCTTGGGTCTGCAGTTTAGCTCTGAACTTGGACTTTTTCACCTATCCTTTATTGTTGTAATTCCTGCTGTGTCTCTACAGCCTCTATGCCTGCTTTTCCTCATTGTTTTTTTCTAGAAAAATAGGTGAATTCCTTGTTGGTCTGTGGGAAAGACACAAGTCTCATTCCTACCTGGTTGTCATCTTGATCGGAAGTCGAATCAAGAATAGTTTTTACTTTTTTGACTGGGTGAGACAAAAATCAAGCAAAGTATTTTGTAATGCGCTACGATTACATGAAATTCAAATTTTGGTAGCCACATAATGTTTTAGGAACATGACTCTTTTACATTGATGCCTATGGCTATTTTTGTGCTCTGATGGGAGCGTTTGATTAGTTGGAAAAAAAAGTCTTCAAAGTATAGCTTGTATATATTATTTCCTGATTTTGTTTTTGGATTATTATCACAAATATGGTAAAAGATTAGCATTTAAGTCTAATTATTGTTGAGTAGAAAGATACTGTGAATGCACGTATGTTATAGAAAGTGGCATCTAGAAAGTTTTATTTAGAGATTATAGTTAGAAGAGGAAGAAGTGTTAAAGCTTCGACTATACTGTGGTATATAATTTAAAACACATGGAAAAGAATACTTCATATGTCATTTAATGACATGCAGGATAAAGCTTTAAGAATTAATCTCTTTAATGGCAAGTGATATACTGTCTCTATTTATTTTTTTATTTTTATTATTGTTTTAAAGGAAAGGTAATGGCAAGAATGAAGCAGGAATGAAGGTGAGTAGGTAGGCTGGCAGGAAGAGAGAAAAGGAAGAAGCATTTTATTTTATTCATTTCATCTTTGCTTGTTTCCTTGGCCCCAGGTCTTGAACCAGGGATCTTGGGATACATCTGAACTATGCTTGGTTTAAACCTCTAGACCACAAAGGCATCCTACTGTCTGCATTTTATAGTGCACTTATTTGTGATGTGAACATGCAAATGAGAAAATTATACCTTTTTATTTCAGTGTTTTGAAATTGATGGTCAAAAACTATTTAACAAATAATTCTGTTAGTTTTTATGATTATATATCTAGCATACTGTCTGCATTTACCTGAAATATTTTAAATTGGTTTTGTCATTGCTTTTCCTGATGAGTACAGTAAAAATCTAAAAGGGCTCATTCTTGTATACACTAGGTCCTTGAATAAAGTTTTTTCATTCACTAGGTCCTTGAATAAAGTTTTTTCATTCAACACCATTTTGTTATAGTGTTGATGAGAAAAAAGATCCCTGAAAAAGATGTTATTTCCGGATTTTTTTTTTTTTTTTTTTAAGGAAAGATGCAGATAGGAAGGAAGAGAGAGGAGGCAGAAACATTAATAATTTTATTAATGTTCATCTTGGTTGTTTTCCCTGGCACCAGGTCTTGAACTTGTATGTGAACTATCTCTAGAGCGATCAAAATGGTAGATAATCAAACACTGGAGATTAGTCAGTATTGAGCATGGCAGTTAATGGGTTTCTGTTTTGGATTTTTCAATCTTAAATACAGGTAATACCTACCTTGTAGAATTCTTGTGATTCTGTTATATGTGAAATGGGTTTGCACCTAGTAGAATGTTCTGAGAAAAATTTTCCCCTCTCATTCTAAGATTCAACTTGATTCCAGTTTCAGAAATGCCAAGATTTTTCTTTAAAAATTCAAATCTTGGCATGCCCTGGTAGGGTAGTCGTTTGATCAGTTGCCTCCAACTGAAGAGCAGTGCACATGCATCTCAAGGACTCAGTTTCATGTCCCGGGCTCGTGAGAAAACCCAGTGTTTGTATTGTAGACTATTATTTGAAGTTTTTGTTTTTAAGGAAAGGTGCAGGTTGGAATGAAGGTATATAGAGAGACATGCAGAAGGAAAGAAGAGAAACATGTTATTTATTTTTATTTAGTTCATCTTGATTGTTTTCCCCCAGCCCTGGGTCTTGAATCTGGGTTATTGTGATGTATGTGGACTACATCCAGTGGCCTTATCTGGTAGGCCATCAGGGTATGCCAGTGCTAATATTCTGTTTTCTTTCTTTCTTTCTTTTTTTTTTTTTCTGAAGGAAAGGTAGGTGGAAGCAGGAATGAAGATGAGTAGGTAGGTAGGCAGGAAGAGAGAGGAGGAAGAAGCATTCAGTTTTATTTTTATTTAATTGTTCACACTGGTTGTCTCCTTCCAGGTCTGGAACTCAAACATAGGGGTATGTGGCTTGCTTCTTTGGAGGCGATTGACCTAACCTCTGTGCTGTCAGGACACACCTGATATTTTCTTAATGCGACTGGTATTTTGATTCAAATGCTACGGTCTAAACATGTTTAAGTACTCTGACTATACATAACCAGAAACTAGTATCAGGTTGATGTTAACAGTAATCCCTCACCAATTGTGGGAGTTACTTTCTAGAGACCCCTGCGGCAGGTGAAAACCTGCGAAGTAGCAGTGTTAGAATTTATTTTATTATTTAAGTATATATTAAGGCTTTATAAACCTTTCCTTCTCTTCTGTAAACCCTTCCCACACTCTTATTAACCTTTCTCACACTCTTATAAACACTTCATATACTCTTAAACACTTTCTATACTCTTAAACCTATGTAATTTTAACAACACACAAAATTCTATGTGGGTACTCACTAGTGAAGTATATGCGTACCGCAAAATTCCACAATATAGTGAAAATTCCACGGTACAGAATTAGATATATATTTTTTAAAAACCCACGATACAGTGAAGCTGCGATAAGTGAACTGCGATATAGCGAGGGATGAGTGTATATCCACTTTATAGATGAACCCCAAGGGAATTAATTGCAGAAGATGAAACATTCTAAGGAATAAACTATTGTAGAGTCTTTACAAGACCTGGACTGTTTGTTTAAGGGTCAGGTTCTATAATTGACATCCCATTTGAATTTAGTATATTATATATGTATATTATAATATATATTATATATTGTATATTATATATAGTATATTATTGTATAGTTGGAGAACAGTTTCCAAACTTGAGGGAGACTTAGATTTTTTTTGAAGGAAGGGAGTGAAGGAAGAAGCATTTAAGAAAGGAAGGAAGGAAGGAAAAGGAGGAAGAAGGAGCATCTTTAGTTAGTTTATTTTGGCTTTTTATCTCAACCCCAGGTCGTGAACCCAGTTTCTTGGGTTTTACGTGGTCGGCACACAGCTGTGTCAATTGCCTGAGCCACAGATTTTTGAGGGAGAAAAAAATCATATCCTAATCCTTTTTGTAGCTCCACGGTCAGCCTAACTAGGTGGTCAGTAAATGTTTGACTAGTGAATGTAAGTGCTGTCTTACAGGTTTATAATAGTTTAGACTCATTAAAGAACTCCCTCAAAGAAAGAAAAGTTTAAAAAAATAAACTCCTTGTGAGTCCTCTCCTTCTCTTATATTCTTCTTGCGGAGGCAGTAACTGATTTGGCGCAGCCCTGGAGGAACTTCAGAGGCCTGGCAGAGCTGAGTCAGCTGAGTCAGACCCTGAAGTGGCATGACTATCTGGATGACCAAAGCTTATCTTTGACTCAGCGTTATTATTTGTATCATGAACTGTGGATGAATTTCAAAATATATTTACCGATCATGTAGGTAGTGCCTATTTTGTATTGGAACTGTGCTAGACCCTCTGTAGATAATTATCTTTAATTACATTGTCTCCATTTTAGAAATTAAGGACTCGACGTTCAGAGAATTTATGTAGTTGTCTGAATTTATAGTTAGCAAGTATTAAAGTCAGTGTCTCTTATACCTCATTTTATAAAGCACCAAGCACCAAGCACCTAGCCTTGGTGTCTTGGGCCTCTCTATTGTCTAAGGGGGATGGTGATTTATGGCATTAATGCTGTAAGGACTGCAAAGACGTTTGGCTTTAGGGAAGCTGAAAGTCTTTAGAACAGAAGACCAGATACTCAAGTCTAGTCTTGAGGAAATCACCCAAGTTTGTTTGTTTTTTGCCCACTTCCCTCTCCCCACCCCGCCACCCCAGGTGGTGAATCCTCCTGAATGCCTGTCTGTAGGCTCTGCTTGGTTAGCACCTCAGCAGTCTCAGTTGCCTGAACTACAAGGGCACATTACAGCATTGATTTTGGATCCAGATAAAGAAGTATAAGGGAGCACAGATGGGTATCATGTATCTGTTTTTGTTATTTTAAAGGAAAGGTGCAGGCAGTAATAAAGGTGAGAAGGCAGCCAGGAAGAGAGAGGAGGAAGTTTTATTTACGTCTTAGTTGTTCACACTGGCTGTTCCTCTCGCTGGGGCCCAGGACTCAAACTCAGGGTTATGTGGCCTGTTCTTCAGGAGACAGTTAGCCTAACGCATACTCCACTAGAGTTCACCCATGTGTGTTTTGAAGAGACGAGGAACATCTTCCATTAAAATTGAGTTGTGGTGTTAAGAGTTGTGAGGAGCATTTGCTTGATGAGTTTATAAGCAGAATTCTCTCATTGAATGAAAGAGAACAATCACTGATGTCAAAATTAAGCACAATTACTGGTACTAAAGGCTGAAACATACAGAAATTTTTGTTTTTATTGTCCCAGGAAGCACATGATCCACATACCTTTAGAGGAGAGTTCAGATATGAGTTTGGATTTTGATTAGCTCACTTCCCTTTTTTTTCAGGCAGGAATGAAGGTGAGTGGGCAGGCAGGCAGGAAGAGAGAGGAGGAAAAAGCATTTTATTTTATTTAGTTGCTCACTTTGGTTTTTCCTCTTGGCCCCAGGACTGCCAACCCAGGTCCTTGGGATGTATGTGAACTGTGCAAGCCCAAGGTGGCTGACCAAAACATTACTTCACCAGGGCATGCCTCACTTTTCACTTCTGAGCCTCAGATTCTACACCCATATAAGGAGATACTAATAAATACCTGCCTCATCGTCACTGAGGTTTAAAAGAGAAACTATATGAATGGTCTTAGTAGTTTCTGCTACTTGGGTATCTTTTTCACTGTGTGGATTAGATAGCTTTGGAATTGTATAGTCAGTTATTTCAGGGTCATAGCCTCTTTTAAGATTCTCATGTCTTACCTACTTCAAGCAAGCCCAGGACTTTTAAGTACAATCAAATACTGACTAACTTACATGATGATGCTTTTGTTTTCAACCTTGACTGTTCATTAGAATCACCCATGGAGCTTTTTCAAAAAATTAGGTGCCAAGATCCTTATCCCAGATTTGCACATTCGTAATCTCCAGGCCTTTTTGATGGGGGTTGGGAGGGCTCCTGTTATCTGTAAACCTCTTTAGGTCATTCTGATGTGCAAACAGGGTTTGTGAACTATTGATCTGTTTCTTTTAGCACTCAGAAACAAATCCCTAATAGGCACAGATTAAAACAGAAGTCAAAGGAAAAATAATCCCCAGGTCATACCCCAAAATTTCATGATGTATAACAATAAATGAGGATTGCTGGATATATAGTCACTACTCAAACATTGAAAGAATGACTTATGCATAGAAAGACTGCACAGAATAAAATGAATATCTATTGAAAAGGTTTGGCTTTAGATTTTCTATTAAAGAGAACATGCCTGTAGTCAGTTATGAATTTCCTCAGATTAAGAGCCCAAGAAAAGCTTCAAACTATGTTTTAATCATTTGGTTCCAATGTAATATATAAGCACCGCTGCATAATACAGTTGCTTCAGGTCAGAAAGTGTAGCTCTTGTCCTTTAAACCTCCTGGGATTAGAGAGGGCTCCACACACTTTCATGTCCGTCTCCTGTGTAGCACCAAACTTGTTTTATGTGGCTCTAAGGATTTATAAGGCATAAGCCAAAGGCCTAGGTTAGGGGGAAAACAACTTGAACTTTTTATCTCTTGAGGAGGCTGCTCTCCCCAAGCTGCTTCATACTTCAAGGTGGGACTTGGGGGCTTTTGTTAGTCTCCAGCTCCAGCCTGATAGGTGATTCTCAATACACCAGTTTCCAGCCTGATAGGTGATTCTCAATACACCAGTTTCCATCACTAAAGTAGGGGCTGCTCTGCTTTCCAGCTTTCGTTTAGCCAATTCCCTGCTTTTCCCCTGTCCTTTTCCAAGGTTTCAGTAATTTTTTTAATGCAAGCTTTCTCTTTGATCTGTTGTTTTTGGGATATAGCCAATAAGCAAGTCTCATTACTTACTTAGTAACAGTGAACTACTGCACAATAATCTCTAATCTTTTACCTTAGGTCACTGCAGGTTAAAATTGTAATGCTGTCAATGTTCCTTGGTGGAGTAGACATTAGGTCAGCCACCATTGGTTGGTGTAGTCCACGTATGATACATTCCAAAGATCCTGGTTCCTGTCCTGGGGTGGGGCTGGGGAACAACCAAGATGAACAACTAAATAAAAATAAAATCACATGCTTCTTCCTCTTCTGCCTGCCTATTCGCTTTCATTCCTGCCTGCATCTTTCCTTTAAAAAATTTAAAAAATGTGGATTGCACTTGGCCAGAGGTGGCGGAACTGTTATTCCACCAGGGCTCATCTATAGTAGTACATTACTTCCTTGTATCATTCTAGGGTTGAACATTTCCTTTGCAATTTGAGTTCTGATTGGAAAACAAAATCACAGTTCTTGTAAGGTAGAAGAATTGTGATTATCAATTAAAAATAGCTACTATTTTTTATTGATGCCCTGTACTAGATTAAGAATACTTTAAAAACTGTGCCCTGTTGGCTCAGGTATTAAGCCTATGCCTGGAGCAGTCCACATAAAGCCCAAGGACCCAGGTTGTTGCCTGGGGTAGAGGGGGAAGAACAACTAAAATGAACAGCTGAATAAATAAAAATGCTTCTTCCTCTTCTCTCTTCCTGCCACCTGCCTTCCATCTTTAAGAAAGAAAAATACTTTGAGAGTGGATTTAGCATTTGTTATTGTTTACACAATTTCTTATAAAATAGGAGGCAGTATTGTCCAACTTCTACAGGTAAAGAAAAACACTCAGGCACAGCAGCTTTCAAAAATCTCACCAGAGGTTAAAGGCAGAACAGGAATGAAGCCCATGCATTTCCAGTATAATGCAGAACTTCACTGTTATGCTGGCATAGGGCTGGGACTCCGTCTGTATAATTTCTCATTTTACTGTAAGTAAATATATGTAAGGGATTAAGACTTTAAGGACTTCATGGTTTATAAATACACAGAAATAGTGTGAATATTTATCTTACTCTGCTTATCCTGAGGAAACTGAGGAGCTCTTGTGGCTCAGGCTGGGTTGTGGACCATTTGAAGCCCAAGCACACGGGTTAGTGATCTGGGGGCGGGGGGACCAAAAAAGTAAAACAAATATAATGCTTCCTTGCTTTAAAAAAAAAAAAAAGGAAATTAGGTCAAGTTATATTGTAAATCTTGTCATTAGGTTTAAGTTCACTAAAAGAAAAGGAAGGACAAGCATTTTTTTGCTCATTTTTGGTCCCCCTCTCCCGCCGTCCAGGTTGCTAACCCTGGTTCTTGAGATTTACTGGTCTTGCCTAAGCCACCAGGGTGTACCTGATTAGAATATTGCAAGTTTGATAATCATGTTTTCTTGTTTTTAAAGAGTAGGAAGTTATACATTTTAGTTTTTCACCCTCCTCGTCCTGGGTCCCAAACCCGGGCCCTCGGGCAGTATATGGCTTGCAGACTAGCGTATCAGCCTCCTGAGCCACAGGGCTGCACCGTAGTAATAATGCTTTGAACTTATTTATGTGTTTTTTTTGGGGGGGGCGTGGGGGGCTACGTATTCTTACCATGTATTTTAATAGGTTTCTTAATTAAAATGATTGACAGAGGTCCTAAGTAACAGGAACAGTAGCTACATCTCTAAAGTGAGTGGCATGGAAGATAGTAAATTTGCACTTCCAAAAAGGCAAGATGCTGTGGGAGGAGGTGATTTGAGGGTTTTTCAATTTGGTTCTTGAAGGATGCATGGAACAGATTCGCACAAGGTATAATGAAGGCCTAGCACCATCCTACTGGACAAATTCACTACGAAGAGCTGTGGTACAGGTCACGCTGGTTAGATCGTAAGTTGTAGGTAAGAGATTAGGAAGTATATTGGGGTGGGCAGATTGGACTAGTTTATGGAGGACCTTGAATACTGTTCGGGAAAATGGTACGTACTTGCTTTGAATGACTAATAGGAAGATAGTAATAGCATTGGGATTGTGCTAAATTTAGGATCAATTGAGAGATTTTATGGTGTGGGTATGTGTTTTGGGTAATAATCAGGACTGCTGCTAAATTATTACAGGGTGGAAATAAGTGAATCATTTTGGGTACACCCTTGTACAAGACTCAGGCTACTAAGGTGCAGGCTGTCTAAAGCCCAAGGACCTTTGTTTGAGATCCAAGTCCAGGGCAAGTGAGGACCAAAAAAAAAGTGAATTATTTTTAGAGAATCTGCTGTTAGGAATTGATATTTGAACGCTGGTTTGCTTTCCTCTGGTAATCACAATGGTCTCTTTATAAAGTGGGTATTCAAGGAAGTAAGTATCCATTTGAATTGTTTATATTCAAACATTTTTAGGTCAGTTATTTGGAATTTGAAATATTTTTCTGTAAACATAATGGTAAATGGAGATTAAGTGCCTGTGCTATCTCATTAATTATTTAAATTTTTTTTGTCTTTCCAACTTTTTTTATTGCAGTAACTTTGTTTTGCAAATTAAAATAAACTCGTGTAGGCTTCCCACATGTACAGTTCCTAATTTCTTAGATATATGTCAACACACCCTGTCTTCCAACAAGTCACCAAGTATTCTCCACCATTGTCCAGTGGGCTCTCTCTTACCACCCCTCCCCTGCCCCCACCCATTCCCTGTTGGAAACCTCAGTTCTATTGCAAGTGTCCAAGGGTTGGTTTTTGTTTCATCTGATTCTTTGTGCATGCGTGCACATGTGCACATGTGTGTGTGTATAATATCACATCTTCTTTATCCATTCATTTGATATTGGGCACTTAGGTAGTTTCCAGTTCTTAGCTATTGTGAATAGGGCTGCAATAAACATGGGGGTGCATGTATCTCTGGATTAGTGCTTTTGTACCTTTTGGGTAAAAACGCAGAAGTGGGATGGGGAGGGGTCATAATGGGATTTCTATCTTCAACTTTTTGAGGAATCACCATATTGTTTTCAGTAGGGGTTGCACTAATTTACACTTCCACCAATAGTGTAAAAGTGGTTCCCTTTTCTCCACATCCTTGCCAGCATTTGTATCCAGACTTTTGGGGAATAGCCAGTCTCTCGGGTGTAAGGTAGTACCACTTCCAGTGTACTCAACCACTCGGTCACCGTGGTGTGCCTTGAATACTTCCAAGATGATTAAAATTGCGGTTTCTATCTTATGGTTATTTTCTCTTAAAAAAAATAAAACCTCTCTAAAAACTACACATAATTCATGTTCAGTGTGCAAAAAAAAAAAGTTTTCTTCTTGTATTTTTGTGTGTGAAAATGTTTATTTTATAAAATTTGAGGTCATTGTATACATGTCTTTTAAGAAGCTTTTTCTTATGTGTATAAAATGTCTTTTCTTTTTTAAAGGAAATGTGCAGGCAGTATTGAAGGTGACTAGGCATGGCAGGCAGGAAGAAAATTGAGGAGGTAGTATCTTCATTTTCTTTTAGTTGTTCATACTGGTTGTTCTCCCCCAAACTTGGGACTTGAATCCAGGGGTATTTGATTGCTCCTTTGGAGGTGATTGACCTAAGCGCTACTCCACAAGGGAATGCCTAAAATTTCTACATAGCAATCCCAATGTATAAATGTTCTATAATTTATATGACCAAGTCTTGTCCAATATTTAGATTATTTCCTTTTCCCTCATTTAAAAAGTGATGAGGTGCGCTCTGGTGGATTAGTGGTTAGTTCTGTCTTCATACATCCCAAGAACCCAGGTTCACGTACCAGGACCGGAGGGAAGAACCAAAATGTACAGGTAAAATGAAAATTCTTTTTTTCCTTCTCTCTTCCTATCAGCTTGCCTGCAATTTTTTTTTTTTTTTTTAATTAAAGTGATGGGACTGAGGAGCATTTAAAATACTGCTTTTCTATGCAATCTCAGATTGTGTCTGAGATTTTGGTTAGTTCCCTCCTTGACCCAAGAAAGGACTGCTGGCACACCAGACAGTGTGTTGACAGATGCTGAACAACAACTTTTCAGTGGACTTGCTCATGGGAATGGATTTTTTAAAGAATGTTGTTCTTGATGGGATAATATTTGGATTTATAAAATGTTCAGGGAATGTCAGTTACATTTGAACATTGTGTTTTGTTCGCTATAGAATGCTATGTAAAGGTAATTCTGGTTTATTTTCTGGAAATTAGACAGGTGAATATAAAACACATTTTTGCTGGAATCGGATTTGAAGCACTGCGCTGCTCTTTTGGTACTACTTTTGTGAACCTGGTCAAATGACTTAAATTTCTGTCTCAAATTTCTTACCCATCATATGGAGAAAAATAATTCCTAGCATAACCTTAGAAGCTATTGTGAAGCAGTTACTCACTTAAGTGTTACATGTTCAGTCCAGTGCCTTATTTTATTCTGCCCAAATATAGCTGGCTCTGTCATGACATTGAGTAGCTATTTTACTTAACAGCTGCTCACTGTACAGTACTGTGGAGATACACTTTAAACTCTCTCTGATTCTGACTTGAATGAGATATTATTATGAGACTGCCCTGTAGGGGTTATTACTATTATTTGCTTTTCTCTCTTTGGGGAGGACTGGGGACCTTAGAATGATTTGAAAGACTCAAAATGTGATTAATAAATGCATAGATTGAGAGTGTGGTGTGCCCTGCTGGTCTAGCAGATAAGGCCACTGGATCTAGTCCATATACATCACAAGGACCCAGGTTCGAGACCTTGGGTGGAGGGAATGGTCATGATGAACAATTCAAAAAAATAAATTAGTGTTTCTTCTTTCTCTCTCTTCCTGCTTCTTGTCTACGCAACTTCATTCTTACTTGCAACTATCTTAAAAACAAAAAAGAAAATTGGTGATTTCTGACATACATTAATAAAAATAGAAATGGGTTTCTAATTTTGCTTGTGCTTAGAAAGGTTGAAGGTGGTAGATCTGAGAGAGGCTTCAGAGAAGAGCTTTGATTGTTACCGTGAAATCCAGTGTCCCTCCATAACTGCAGGAAACAAAATTTGTTAGTGTGCTCAGTGTATTCAGACTAACTGTAATGCAGTCCATGCCCCAACAATGAACACATGTTGGGGAAAGAGACACTTCCATTGTCCTGGAATTGTTATTTTATTTTATTATGTGTGTCTATGTATTTATGTGTCCTGTCACCCCACCAACTCCTGAACTTTGGATCTTGAACCCTATTCCCCAGGCTTCCCATAAAATTCTGTGCCCCAGCTGCTGAGTTAGCACCTGAGCCACCAGGATGTGCCTCATTTATCTTTTTAAGACAAACGAGGATTTTGTAGATTAAAGCCCCAAAAGTTTTGTTAGATTATGAAGTGAATAGAACATGGCACCTAATTTTACTGCTTGTAAAAGGCTCATTGGAGCCTATCTTGGTTCAGTTAAATGTTCTTGTCAGTGGCCCTGCCCCTGGGTCTCAAACCAGAGCCCACAACTTTCACAGCCTGCACCTCAGGTGCCTGAGCCACAAATGGTGGGGTGGCCTGGGTGGGTGTTAAAATTATTTTATTTTTTTATTATTGTTGCATTGCTATATGGTTGTCATTATCTTGAATTTGTACATCGATATGTGCATATCACCACATCCATCAACAAGGTTAGTATCCATCACCCCTCTATGTTAACTCTCTTCATTGATTAAAATTCACATTCTGAAAAATGGAACATGTATTTTGTTAATAGATAATGGAAATAAAAAGGAATGGCACGTTGTTTAGAAGTTGTTAAACAGGAAATTAAATGTAATGATGAGCTAAGATGCAGTCATAGGATATAGAGAAGAAGCAATTGGCTCAACCAAGGGATGGGAGGTGATACCAGAGGGAGGCTTCCTGAAGGAGGGGCAGAGGAAAAATAAAGGAATTCCTGGCAGGTAGAGATGGAAGAATAAGGAACTTGGTATAAGATTTTGAGGAGGGGAAAGATGAAATAAGAGATTAAAAACAGAAATAGCCCCCATGTCTCTTAGTCATTTTTAGTTCACAAGAAGGAGCCACTATTCTTACCTTGACTGTTGTAATCTTTCTTTTTTTTTTTTTTAAAGTAAAGGGCAAGGTGTAATGAAGGCGAGTAGGCAGGCAAGGAGAGGAGAAGGAAGCATCTTTATATATTTATTTAGTTGTTCACACTAATTGTTTCCCTGTGGGCCTGGGTCTTGAACCTTCCAAGGTATTGACCTAGCCACTGCTCCATCAGGGCATGCCAGACGTCATTATCTTTTGAAGTTTATTCTGAGATACTTGTTACTGCTAATCAAGTTAGTGACTTTTTATTCCTAAACTGCTCAGTTAGTTGTGGTGGCAAAGGTAAAGACCATGTAAAGCCTAGGACCAGAGTTCGAGTCCCTGGGCTGGGGAAAACCAAAAAACAAGAAGAAAAAAAGTACATTTTTTTATTAAGCACTTTTTATTTTTTCATAGTGGTAATATCTTTAAAGGTTTTGTATTTTTCCTTCTACACATAGTAACTTTTCTCCCATATTTTTAATTACTGCTTAATATACCAGCAAATTTGCTTAGCCATCTTTCGGTAGTTACAATTTTTAATCTTGGCTTCTATCATTACAGTTAAAGATGCAGTGAAAATGTATTTATAGCCTTTGGTCATTTTCCTCCTTTTGGGTTATATTTTTAGGATGGTGTTTCAGGAATGTAAGTTTCGTGTTGAAAAATATTGCCATATTACTCTCCAAGAAACAATAAAATTGGTTAGATCATAGTATAAAGTTATTTCAAAGAACTTTTTTTTTTTTTTAAGAAGGATATAGGCAGGAATGAAAGTGAGCAGAACCAGGCAGGCAGGAAGAGAGAGAGAGAGAAGTTCATCCTAGTTGTTCCCCTCAGCCCTGGAATGGGAACCCAGGTCCTTGGGATATGTGTGGACTGTGCCCAACTGCTGCTCTGCCAGGTTGTGCCAAAAAACTTTGTTTTGATTTCTTTTTTTTTCCTCTTTAATAGAGAATATGAAAAGAATTGAGTCTGCTGGTCAAGTGATTCCAGCAGAACTTAAAAAGAACCCTTACCTATTTTTATGTCTCAGGACTTAGCTCTCAGATGACTATCTATATTCAGTTTCTTGATTCTTTATCTGGACCCTCATGACTCCACATTGGTATCAGTAGCCTGAGTCTCTTCCCAGAACTCCAGAATCATGTGCAAAAAGACTCTTGGCATTTTCAGCAGGTTGTGAAATTGAAGTTTCATACTTGTTTAAAACCAAATTCTAGATGTTTCTTCCCCAAACTTGCTTCTCCTGTGGTCTTTTCCATTTTAATAAATGACCATTCCATCTTCCTGCAGTTAAGTCATAAACCCTTAGAGTAATCCTTGAGTTCTCTTTTTTGTAGTAACCACATCCAACCCATAAACAGAGTAAATTGGCCCTACTACTCCCCTACTCCCTCCAGCCCCCCCCTCTGCCAGATTGGTTTACCTAATTGTTTTATCTCACCTGTTTTCTGCTTTCACTCAGCCCACTCAGGCTATTTTCAATAAGGCACATAATGATCCTATATCAGAGTAAAAAAGGTGTAATAAGGTACATTGTCTTCCTCCCCCTGAATCATTTTCTCCAACTTCATTTCTTCCTCTTTTCGTTTAACTAACTAGGTTTCAGACACATTGATTTTCTTCCTATTTGAAAAATTATAGGGTTTATTCTTTCTTCAATACTATTTGATGGGTCATTCAGTTCTAAACACTTTATAATTTTTACTAGGATTGATTCTTTTACCTAAGGATTATTTAAAAGTATCCTTTTAAATTTCAAACATAAAAATATTCTAGTTAGGTTTTTGTAATTTAATTACATTTTACTGGCAAAGAATACATTTCAAATTATTCCATTCCTTTCAAGTTGATTGAAATGTACTTTATGTCTCAATACATTGCCAATATTTGTAAATATTCCCTGTGCTTGGAAAAATGTGTATTTCGTAATTAAAGTATAGTAGACATGCATGCATGCTCAAGTTTGTTATTTATGGTGTTGAAACTTTACAAAATCTTAGTGATTTTTTTTTTCTTTGCTTAGTTTGTTCACTGCTGAGAGAGGTTTATATCCACTGTAAGTACAATTTTGTTTTTCATGCAGTTGTCAGTTTTTGCTTTTGATGTTTTAAAGTTATGTTTTTAGAGATAGGAGGTTTTTTTTTAAAAGAAAAGTTTTTTTTTTTTTTTAACAGGCAGACAGGCAGAAGCATTTCATTTATTTAGTTGTTTATCTTGGTGGTTTCCACTGACCCTGGGTCTTGAACCCAGGTCCCTGGGATGTATGCAGACTGTACATGGAGCACTTAACTGCTAAGACGCCCAGATTTTTCTTTCTTTCTTCTTCTTTTTTTTTTTTTGTTTGCTTTTATTTCAAATTCCATTTTAATGTGTCTAAATACCGGCCAATTTCTGTTTATTCTGTATAGGATTTGTTGGCCTTCTTGAATCTGTGTGTGCGTATACATGTCTACATATATGCATACATATGTATGTGTGTGTGTGTTTCTCTTCCCTCTTTTTTTTTTTTTTTTTGTTTCTGTTTTTGTTTTTGAAAAGGTACAGGCAGGCAGTGAGAGGAGGAAGACGCCTTTTTATTTTATTATTTAGTCGTTCAGGTTGGTTGCTTCCCCAGCCCCAGGTCTTGAAGCCTGGGACCTTGGGATGTACGTGGACTGTGCCTGTTTTAAACCACCAAACTGCCAGGGTGTGCCCCCCTTCTTTTTCTTGGGGGGGGGGATAAGCATTTTAAAGTGTACAACAAGTTAGTGGTATTAAGTGCATTCCCCGTGTTTTGCAAACATCTGGTGGCTGACTTTTTCATCACTCCAGACTGAAACCCTATACCTGTAAAACACTCGTTTCCATTTCCTAGCCCTTCAAGTCTTATTTTCTTGGTGGAGTATAATATTTATGAGGCTCACCAGTGACAAAGGGTCATCATAACTGGCATGAGAAGATCATGTCAATATCATTAGAAATTTAATTTCCTCTTCTAGAAATAGACCAATAATACCACTATTGCAGAGATAACCGTGATGATTGCAATAACAAGTATAATACCAATATATTTTTTGTTTCTTTGTCTTTATCTCTCGTGGGTATTTTATATAAATGGAATCATAATATGTGATCTTTCGTGACATTTTTTAAGGAAAAACGAGGCAGGCATGAAGGCAGGCAGGAAGAGACAGGATGAAGTAGCATTTTTATTTAGTTCACACCGGTTGTTTCCCTCTGAACCTGGTACTCAAACCCAGGGGTGTATGGCCTGCATTCATTTGGATGCAGTTGACCTAACAACTACTCCATCAGGGCATGCTGCATTACTTCTCATTGTTGATAGTATTTCATTGTGTAGATATCACTGTATTTTTCCACTTGTCAGTTTGATGGACATTAGGTTTGTTTCTGGGTTTTTTGGGCAATGATGAATAATCTATGAACATGTACAAATGTTTATGTGGATTTATGTTTTCATTTCTCTTGGGCTTGTTAGGACTTAAGTGTAACTCTTTGTTCAGTCGCTTGAGGAAGTGCAGTATTGTTCCTCACCATAGGAGGGAGTTCTAATTTTCCAAATCTTTACCAATGGCTGTCATTTTTCTTTTTTCTGTTTTTGAGTCTGTTGTTTCTACTCGT
Organism: Solenodon paradoxus; assembly: GCA_004363575.1. Taxonomy (NCBI): domain Eukaryota; kingdom Metazoa; phylum Chordata; class Mammalia; order Eulipotyphla; family Solenodontidae; genus Solenodon; species Solenodon paradoxus. Next base: position 30,809 of record RJWH01006719.1, read on the forward strand.
TGTAAAGTGATACCTCATTTAGTTTTGATTTTCATTTTTCTGATGAGTAGTATTATTGACCATTCTTTCTTTTGCTTATTAGTCATTTGTATCTTCTTTGGAGATTTTCTTTGGACTTTTTATTGTTGAGGTTATGTAGTAGTTTTACATATTCCAAATAGAGGTTCTTTATTTAAAGATATATGATTTGCAGATGTTTTCTCCCATTCTGTGGGATTGTCTTAGTTTTCTTTATCATGTCTTTTGAAGGATAAAAGTTTTAAATTTTGGAGTTCAGTTTATCTTTTTTTCTTTTGTTGTGCTTTTATTATATCTAAGAAACATTTTCTTCAGATCACAAAAATGTATACTTACATTTCTAAGTGGTGCATAGTTTGGACTCTTATATTTAGGTCTTTGATCCATTTTGTGTTAATTTTTAGATACGGTATAAAGTGTTCAACTTCATTCTTTTGCATGTTGATAACCAGTCATCTCAATTCTACTTATTGAAAAGATTGTTCTTTATTGTTGAATTGTCTTGGTATCCTGTTGAAAATTAATTGTATGTACTTGTCTCCTCCATTGATTTATGCTCATTAAACAGTAATTCGCAATTTAAACAATAATTTTCTACACCCCACCCCCGCCCCCCGTGACCCTTGGTGTGGTAACTTTCTGTATAATTTTGAATATTTTAAATATCTTCTATAAGAGAAATCTTTCAGTAATTTGCTTTTCTGTGACTGATTTTGCCTTATTAGTTTAATCTCATTCAGGCCATCCAATTTGTAACATGTCAGAATCATCTTTTAAAGTCTAAATAGCATTCTATTATAGGTATATATCATTTTGCTTATCCATTCATCTGTTGATGGACACTTTTGAGTTATTTCCATGTTTTAGCTGTTTTGAATAAAGCTCTTATGGTCATGGGTGTGCAAATATCTCTTTAATACCCTGCTTTCAATTCTTTTGGATATATACCTTGAAGTAAATTGGTGGATTATATGGTAAATCTATTCGTAATTGTTTCTGAATCTGTGATAACTTTTTCATAGTGGTTATACCATTTTTACATCCCACCAGCAGTGTATAAGGCTTCCAGGTTTGATCCTTGTGAATGCCTGAAGCATTTTTAATGAAGGAAGGAAGGGATTAGTTTTTTATTGCTGCAAAAAATGTCATTGTGATTATGATAGGGATTGCATTGACTATGTAGATTGCTTTAGTTAGTGGTGACATCTTAGGTATATTCAGTCTTCCAAATCATAAACATGAGATGTGTTAACATATACATATAATATTATTATTAATTTCTTTCTTCTTCAGTTTCATTCAGCAGGGTGCTCCCTTGTGAGTAGGTGACTGAGATGGTTGGGGAGTAGACCATATAAAGTCAAGGACCCGGGTTTATGACCTGGGGTGGGGGAAGGCATGCATGCATAAATAAATAAATAAATAAATAAATAAATAAATAAATAAATAAATAAGCTTCTCCTTTTCCTTCTTTTCTCTCAAAAGAAAAAAAAATAAAAGGTGATGTTTTGTAGGTTTCATTGTACAAGTCTTTTACCTCATTGGTTAATTCTTCAGCGTTTTATTTTGGGTGCGATTGTATATAGAATTGTTTTTGTTTCCTTTTTGGACTGTTCATTGTTAATGTATAGAAATGCAACTCATTTTTATGTGTAGACTTTGTATCCTCCTAATTTGCTAAATTCATTTTTAGTTTAAATTTTTTGTGTGGAAAATTTAGAATTCTCTACACAAAGCTCTGCAAATAGAGATAATTTTGCTCTTTCCTTTCCAGTTTGATTGCCTTTTATTTCTTCTTGTCTAGCTGCCCTGGTTAGATCTTCCAGTACTATACTGAATAGCAGTGACAGAAGCAGTCTTTTATCATTGTGATGTTCTGTGTGGGTTTTTCATATGTGACTTTTATTATGCTGAGGTAGTTTATTTTTTAAAATTTCTGCTTTGTTGAGTGAGTGTTGAATTTTGACCGATGCTTTTTCTACACCAATGAAGATCATGTCAGTTTTTTCCTTTATTTTTTTAATGTGCTGCGTTACATTGATTGGTTTTCATATGTTGAACAAGGCTATGTTCTAAGTGATGCCCTGTAGGTTATGGTGCAGTTTTTTTTTTTGTTTTTTTTAGGAGAAGAAAAGATGCAGCAGGAATGGAGGCGGGTAGGCAGGAATGAAGGCGAGTAGGAAGGCAGAAAGAGAGAAGAGGAAGAAGCATCTTTATTTTTATTTAGTTGTTCACACTGGTTGCTTTCTCTGTGGACCTGGGAGTTGAGCCTGGGTGTCTGTGGCCTGCTTCTTCCCAGTTGTTTGACCTAACTGCTGCTCCACCAGGGGGCGCCAGTGCACTTAAAAAGAAAATGTTCAATTTTGTTAGATTTTCGTTGAAGATTTTTTGCTCTTTGTTCATCAAGGATAGTGACTTTATCATTTGCTAATGTGCTTTTGGTGTCATATCCAAGACATCGTTGCCAAATCCAATATTACGAAGCTGTTCTTTTTCCTATTACTAATGTTAATTAATAATATGTTAATGTTAATAATAATAGTAATAATGATAATAATGTTTCCTTGTAATATCTTTCTCCTACTTTGCTCTCAGTAATGCTGATCTTAATTTAATGCAGGCTTTAATTTTAGTCCTTTCCATTTTATTTAGACTTTTCTTTTCAGCCTAATGTGGTTTAAGCCTTGAGAATGCTCATGTCACTAGAGAAGACTGTTCTGTGGTTGGGTAGAGTATTCTTAGGACTCTGTCAGGTCTGGTTGGTTTATAGTGCTGCTCAGTCTTCTCTGTTTTGCTAGTTGTTTTATTAATCACTTTCGTTTTGGAACTGTTTCACTGTTTTCCATTTTTCTCATAATTTAGGAATTTGGTTGGTGTCTAAATATTTTATAATTGTTAGACCTTTCTGTTAAATTGACATTTTGTTTTAAAATTTCACCTTTTGTCTCTGGTAAGCTGTTTCACAAAATTTCACCTTTTGTCTCTGGTAAGCTGTTTCACTTTTAAGTATATTCTCTCCGTACCTAAAGTAGAGAAGGCATCACTTTTTTTTGTTCTATTTTTTTTTCCTTTAATTTTCAGTCTGTTTTCAATTTTGTCTAAACTCTTATAGACAGTGAATAGTTGGCTTATATTTTTTATCCATTCAGTCTGCCTTTTGAATTGCAGCTTGTTTATTTTTTGAATTTTTTTTGAATTTATCATCTCTTGTTTACAATGCGGTATTCATTTTATTATGTTGAATGTGAATGTGAGGTATTTCACACCTCACAAGAGTTCTAATGTCTATTATTCTCCTTCTCTTCTTAGGTGGGTTGGATGTAGTTATGTTTTGATTGTTTTCTTCTTTGCTTTTTCCTTGGAGGTGTATTTTGAAGTTACCCTGAGGTTAGCATTGATAATTCTATTTATTTCCTATTTTATTTGTAAGTAGATTGGTCTTACACTCATTCTAACTACCCACATATTTGTTCTCTTCTCCCCACTTTCTATATTTGCTTTCTTACTGTTTTTAAGTGGGATTTCTTCATACTTTATAGAGTATCCTTTAGTATTTTTTTTTTGTAGAGCTGGTTTTATGGTGATGAATTCCTTTAACTTTTACTTATCAGAAACACTTTTTATCATTCCTTGAGTTCTGAATGATAATTCCTCTAGCGTATAGTATCCTAGGTTGAAAATACTTTTCTTTTGTTGCTTTGAATATATCATTACCATTCCCTTCTGACCTGTAGACTTTCAGTTGAGAAATCCGCTGACAATTTTATGGGGATGCCTTTGTATGTGACTCATTTTTCTCTAGCTACTTTTAAGATTCTTTAGAATATTTTTGTCATTTCGATGACAATGTGTCTAGGTTTAGGTCTGTGTGGTTTTCTTTTGTTAGGAACTCTTTGTGTTTCCTGGGGCTAGAGGCTTGCTTCATTCTTCAGGTTAGGAAATTTCTTACCTATCATTTCTTCCGAATACAGTTTCTGCCACTTTTTCTCTATCCTCTCTTTCTGGGACCCCTATGATGCAGATGTTGTTCCCCTTTGATATTATCCCAGCAGTTGGAAATGCTTTCTTTCTTTTCATTCTTTTCTCTCTGCTTGTCTGCCTCAGTGCACTCCCCTGCCCTGTCTTCTGGTTCACTGATTCTATTAGTTTTCATCCATTCTACTCTCGAATCCCTCTGTCGAGCTCTTTAATTCACCTGTCATGTTCTTAATTTCTTTGATATCTTACTTCATTTCTTCTCTTTTTTGTTGTTATCTTTCTCATCCTGTATTGTTTTCTTAATTTCCACAAATACATTTATCCCTGTTACTCTAAATTCATCCTCAGGTAGTTTGCACATGTCTATCATAATCACATTTTTCCTGGGGTTTTTATTGGATCCATCATTTCATATATTTCTCTGTGTCTTCTTTCTGTTTGGCATTCTTTTTATGGGATTAGGTTTCCCTGCAGTGATGACATTGTGACTTGCTCCAGAGTAGCCTGGGTCTTAAACACTGGGAATTTGTGAGCTGTGTGTCGTCACCACTGGTTGGATTTGTTGATCCTCTGTTGGGACATGACAGTTCAGCCTATGGGGTTGAAGTTTGTGTAGGTGATGGAGCATCTTCCCCCAGTGTCCCATCTCTCAACAGTAACCCACACTTTGTCACTGGACCACAGACAGCAAATCAGACTGCAGTTTGCTTCCATCCACAGGATGGCACTGTGGGTAGGTTTGAAGGTTCCTTCTTTCTAGGACTCTTCTTTCTTTAAGCCTGGGGGTGGGATTTCCAGCTCTGGGTCCTGTGGCCAGGAGCAATATGGTGGGAAGGAATGAGGGTGGGGGAATTCTCCCAGCTGCCTTCTGGCTATGGTGGCGCCCTATGTAATTTTCTTTCAGGCGACTCCTGCTCAGATCACCAGGGTGCTGGTCCTCTTTCTGCCTTGCACCAGGGCCCCCTCCCCAAACCCATGTCCTGGTTCTGCTGTGTGGCTTCTTTACTGCCCTCAGAGCAACTCGGGGGAGGCTCATTTCTTCAGTGGTTCCACCCGCTCTGCTGCTTTTTGCTCCCCTGAGCCCAGGATTCCAAATCCTCGATGTAGCTCTGAGCTGTGTTGCCTGTGGAGGAAGAAGTCTTTTATTTGCTTTTGTGTTCTCCCCTGCCATGGACCACAAACCTGGTTTCTTGGACTCTTTGTAGACTGGGCTCCAGGCATGGACTTAACACCTGAGCCAATAGGGCATTCCAGCTCTTTTCTTTCTTATTTTCAAAGGAAGGTGCTGGCAAGTACATAGGCTGGCAGGAAGAGAGGGACAGAAGACACACTTTACTTTTATTTTAGTTGTTGACATTGGTTGCTCCCCCTGTCAGTTTGGGATGCATGTGGGATTGTTTCCAGGGTTTACTGGACTGTACGCCAGCAGCGCGCCCCCCTTTATTTCTTAATATGGATTTGAATTGTCACCTAGTGTCCTTTAACTCACCTGAAGGACTCCCTATTTCTCGTGGGCAGATTTGTCAGGGCCTCTGCTTGGGATTGACTTGACGTGTACACGCTTTAGTGTTCGTTTAGTAATAAATCGTACCTTTTTAGTTGAGGGTGGCTGCCTGACAGTAGGTAATTAGCACCTTTTCATTGTCATGTGCTGGACTAAGTGTTAGATACAGAGATAGTGCGAGAAGTTTCTTCTTGCTGTTATGGTGATACCGTCTTTGACATCCTGAGTTTACTGCTCTAAAAGCCTTCTTGAAGAGAAGCTTTAATATTGTTAACTTGTAATCAAATCATACTGGAAAGTGTAAACCACATAGTTTGTAAGATGTAAGATTATCCTAAAGGATCAGCATTGTGAAGTTTATGTAATCTCTTACTTTAGGTGTTCTATTTGTAAAGTAAAACTTTTTAATCATAAAGGAGTCACTTGACTCAGTTGAAAAAGCTTAAAAATGTCAAAGTAAATTCAGTTCTGTACAATATTATAATACTTAAAACAGTCTTTTAGATTGCTATAATTTTGTTTTTCTTCTTGGAATTGATGGTAGCAGAAATTAACAGAAATTGAGAATATGAATTTCATGTGGAAGTATTTACTTTGCTTGAGTTAAGCATTCTCAGAAATGAATAGTTTCAAGTTTGGAAAATGACTGGCTTTAGATACATGTTAAGTGTCTGGAGGAATATGTTTTGCATTTTGCCCATTCTTAAATAAGTTTACTTTTATGAGAATTCTTAATTAAATTTAGAACTGAGTCTTAGAATAACTACTGTGATAATTACCACATAAAGCCCTTGTGTTTTCCACCACACCTTCTGGTCTTTACCTCAATATCACAGCCTTCTATATCACTCTGTGTGTGTGTGTGTGTGTGTGTGTGTGTGCGCGCATGCATGTAGTTTTATACTTTCTATTTTTTTAATTTGTATTCAAATAATTGATTTACAAAATAATAAAAGTTTAGTGTACAGGTTCACTATTCATCATCATATATGATAACACGCCATGCCTACGCAAATTTCCAGTCGTCCTCCTTCATTGTCCATTGGATCTGCACTGCCCCTGGCTCCATTCCCCTGACCCCCTTCCTCTCTGGAAACCTCAGTTCTGTTGTCATTGTTCAAGGGCTAGTCTTTGTTTTATCTGTTTGCTTTGTTTTTTTATATTTTGCATTTGAATGACCATCTGGTATGTCTTCTCCTGATTTATCTCACTAGCATAAAGCCCTCTGACTCCATCCATGATGTCGCAAATGTTTATTTTTAAAAAGTTATTTTGGAAGATATAATTATATCAATCGAAAACAGTAATTTTATTACACTGAAGATTTGTTAAGAGGATAGATCTCAGTTAAGTGATGTTACCACAGTGTTTTTTTTTTTCTTAATGGAAAATGATGTATTAATATTTAGCTAATTTTGAATAGTTTGCTCAACTCTGCATTTTGGATATGTCTGGGAGGATATTTGTATCCAAAGAGTATACTCTGTGGTATTATTGAATTAATATTAAAATATAATGCAATTATGCCCCGGTGGCTCAGCAGTTAAAGTCTGTAGCTCCAGATGGTATAGTCCACGTGCGGCTCGCGGTCCAGGACCAGGGGACGAAATACCATGAAGTGACTAAATGAATCTCTGCCTGCCTCCTGCTTCCTTCTTCTAAGTAAATCTTTTGTTTTTTTTCTTTAAAGGAAAGGTACAGGCAGAAATGAAGGTGAGTAGTCAGGAAGAGAGAGGAGAAAAAAACATTTCATTTTATTTGTACTTATTTGTTCACACTAGTTGTTTTCCCTGATCCTGGTACTGGAACCCAGTTGGGTATGTAATCTGCACTCATTTGGAGGTGATAGACCTAACCACTACTCCACCAGAACGTGCCTAAATAAATAATTCTTTAAAAAAAAAAAAAAAGAAATAGAATGCAACTTAAGTTTCATCACATACATCCAGGAACATTCCTGGACTGTGCTAGAAATTTAATAGAGTTCTGTTTTCAACCTCTTGGTGGAAATTTCATCAACTGTTTATTGCAAGTAAAAGTCCTTAAGATCTCACCTAAAAGACCTTTTAACCATAGTTTTTGTGTCAAGAGCCACTTCTTGATTTTGATTGCAGAAATGTTCTAGACTTTTAAATGAGCAGTGATGAGTTTTTTATAGGAAGTTTAATATGAGATGCATATTACTATCCAACATAAAATAGTTGTTATTTAGATTTAAACACTGAAAACCAATTCTAGCCATATTTACTTATAGTCAAAATTAAGAGTTATGTAAAAACATCTTTAGAATTAATCAGATGTGGATTTAAATTTCAGTCTTTCCAACTGATTTAAAATTTTTGACCCTCTATTTGAAAAGTGGAAATAATGCTATTTTATACTCTTGTGAGGATTAAGTAGCGATTATGTATGTGTATTTGTTTTCTGGAGCTGCCTTCACAAGGTAGCAGAAAGGGAGTGGTTTAATAATAAAAATGTAATCGTTTCACAATTCTGGAGGTATTAGAAGTTAGATACTATGTCATCAACAAAGGGCTGATTGTTTTTGAGGACTGTGAGAGTGTGTTCAGTGCCCTTCCTAGCATCTAGTGGCATTGCATGTTCCCTGGTTTGTAGATGGCATTTCCCCCTCATCTTCATATAATCTCTTGGTGTGGCTGTCTCTGTGTCCACATTTTTACTTTTTATGAGAAACAGTTATATCGGATTATACCACTCGAATGACCTCATATTGTTCATCTTCAAAGCTCCTATTTTCCAAGAATGACACATTTACAGATTTTGGGGAATATATGTCTTTTGGCTGAATACAGTTCAACCAGTGCAGTATATAGTATATAGTGCACCCTGGCGGAGTAGCGGTTAGGTTAACTACCCCTGGAGGAGAGTAGTCCACTTACATCCCAAGGATTTGCATTCGCCTCCTGGGTCTGCGGGAAACAACTAATGTGAACGGCTAAATACAAATAAAATCAAATGTTACTGCTTCTTTGCTCTTCTGCCTGCCTCCCTATTTGGCTTCATTCCTGCCTGTACCTTTCCTTTAAAAAAAAAAGTAAAAAATATAAAGATTTAGCATTAGTATTTATTTTCTATTTAGACATAAAGACATTAGAAAAAGTCAGTTCTGAAACATACCTCATCTGCTAGTCTAACCTCAGATGACATTTTTTCATTCTAATGTCCCCTCATACTCCCCAAGTATCTTGGAATCAGGAATTCATATTTTGTTGAGCTTTGTATGTAGGTATAAGTTTGTATGTAGCTGGATTATTGAATTAACAAGAAGTTATTTAATGGTGATTCCTTCCAAAAGGAAATTTTAAAACTTGTGAAGAGCCATATTCCTTTTTATTTTCTTTATTTTTATGAGGACTCTTTAAGGTATGGAATTTTCCCTGTATCTAACTTCTTATGTTTTAAGGTCAGTTGGATATTTGGATGTTGTTGACCACTACTAATGTTCTTGACAAAATGTATTTTTACAGACTTTTTTTCAAGGGGTTTCATGTATTTGTTTTTTTCATCACCATGGTGAATCAACCAAGATAAATGAGAAATAAATGTTTCAGGTTTATGAAAATCATGATACTATTAATTTAACTTTTTTTTTTTCTTAAGGAAGGGGAAGGAGGGTGGGCCAAGAAGCACTCAGAAGGAAGCGAGAGAAAGAAGAAACAATATCCATTCATTCATTTTGGTTGTCCTCCCCCCTCACTGGGTTTCCAGCCTAGCTCCCTGGGCTTTTATATGGTCCACATGCCAGGTTCTCAGCTAGCTGCTTAAACCACCAGGGTGCACCCCATGAAATTTTCTCATTAGCTTGGTTTTTTAAAAATCATTGTTATGGTTTCAGAATAGTTTCTAGTGGTTGGTAGATTGTATATATAACTGCATTACATTTCAGTATGAAATAATTATCTGTGCTTTGCATGTCTTATTGAATTGTCAGCACAATTCATTGAACAGATATTTTGTTATATGTTAACTTTGATGTCATTAAGTAACTGCTTTAAAGATCTTTCTATATGTGTTTTACTTATTTGGATTTTTTTTTTCAGGCTTAAATATTAGGAGTAGAATTATTAGTCATTTTCATTTTGATGTTTTGTTGTATAAAGCAAGTGTTTTATTTCCTGAATTTTCAGTCTCGGGAAACTGAGACTGAATTAACTGACTTGTTTAGGGTAACTATCCATGATGATGCAGTTAGAAGACAGAACTCCTGACTGCTTTGTCTGGTTGAGTGATTGTGGGAGTGAGAACATACCCTGTTATGTTCTTCCTCAGCTCTCTGTTGAAGGCTGTGTCATGGCTCTGCTTCCTTACACTGCATTGCAGCTGGGTTGTGTGGTGCAGGTGTGAAGAGGGGCAGACGAGCATCGTGTCACAGGTCGATTGTGACTGAGTTATTCATAAATCATAATCAGGCTTTTTTGTTATCAGATGATAAGTTAATGATAAAGAGTTTGGGCTTTAGAGTCATATTGCCTCAGTTTGGTTGAATCTAGGCTCTGTCACTTATTAAAATAACAATATGAACATGAACGTATAGTAAATAAAAATGATAATTTAGTATGTACATTGAGAGGACCAAAGGAAGTGCCTGGAACATAGCAAACATCAAGTTATTTATTTATGTTATGTATTTAAAGTCAGTTGGTACAAGCAAATTCATATTTAGCAGTGTTTGCCAAATAAATGGAATGATCACAGTCATACCAGAAATGTATGGGAAATCTCTACAAACAAAATAGTTTGCAGTATAGGGATATTAAATACTTTTTCCCTATCCCTTCTTGGGGTAGTCTTTGTTTTAAAGTTTCTAAGATAACTAGTTATGAAGTTATGTTTTTTCTGATAGTTTACCAGCTGACAAAAATGACTCCTTGGGGCTTTCTTTCTTTTTTTAATTGTATTTTCTGTCTCATTTCCTAGTAAACTGTATACTTGAAGAACTAATACCAATATTTTCCAGTAAGGACATTTGTTGGGGGCAGAAAGTAGAGCAAGGAAGAAGTGGGAGTTAGAATGGGCAGAGAGTAGAGCGTCAGACTTTTAATCTGAGGTTCCAGGGTTCATGTCCTGTTCAGGTGCCCGTTGCCAGTTGGCGGGAGGGATTTGCTTTCGTGGTCTTTTGTTTTCTGTCTACTTAACTGTGTCTACCTTGGTTGGCGGAGTGAACACTTACAGGGACATTGCCCCGGTGCTTTCTCACAGTGACCCAGGCCTGGTAATCTGGGCCTGGTGTTCTCTGATGTTCTGCCAACTCCCGTTTCATCCTCACTGTACTTTCTGCCCCCAACAGACATCCTGTCAGATTTACCATCTGTCTGAAAGCAGAATCTTAAAAGTTCTTGAATGGTAGCTTCAAAATCATCAAATTAAACCCAACCATTAGTATCCATTCAGCATGCTGTTTATTCAGCACTTACTCTGTGCCAGGTGGATGCTTTTTCAGACGTGAAGAAGGGAAGGTTGACTGAAGGAGTAGCTCACCAAGTGTTTTTTCAAAGCATGACGGATAGAAAATCGCATTTGTTTACTTACTAGGTGTAAATGGAAGAGCTTCTTTGACTAGCCAGAAATATTTCAGCATACTTACAACGTCTTCATCTAATATTCTAGGTGAGGTGCTCAGTCCTACCAAAAACAGAGTTTGTCTTCCTTTCAGTTCAGTTCTGCGTTGTTTACTGGTTATTAAAGGCATGAACATGGGTTTAGAACTTAGTGGATGTGTTTTCATTGTAGATTGTTGCATTTGTTTTTGAAGAGAAGATACAGTCTCTGCATTGGGCAATCCAAGGAACTTGATTCATAATCTGTTGGGCATGAACGGTGTCCCTTGAGGTTGTGCAATGCGTTATTTCAGATACAGCCTTACTTGTGTGTTTTTACCTTGTGTGGCGATGCCAGCAGTCTTCAGGATTATTTCATTAGCACCATTATTCATTATTTAATAGAAACGTCTGTTTGAATAGACTATGATAGTTGTGATCCCTCTTCTCTCTCCATACCCCATATATATATATATATATATATATAATGATGTAATGGACATATAGCATTATATTGGGTCCACAGTTTATTGACATTGTTAAAAATAGTTTTTATAATTTTTTCCTTTTTTTTTGCCCTTGATGTAAATCACCTCAGGTGATTGTGTTTATTTTCATTTTTGACTCTTTATAAATCAAAATAACATACTCCCCACATCGCCAGCCCCAGAATGTGGTTTGACTATTTATATAAAGCAAATATAAATAGACCTACTGCTCTGTACAGGACTAAATTATGAACAATTAAGACAAAGTAATTTAGTTGTACTATTTATTTCTTCTTAATAAAGGAACAGTACAGATAGGAATGAAGGCAAGTAGAACACATGTAGGAAGAGAGAGGAGGAAGCATTCTATTTTTATTTTTATTTAGTTGTTCACACTGATTGTTTTCCTTTGGACATGGGACACGAACCCAGGGGTATGTGGCCTACGCTTCTTCAGAGGCGACTGACCCCTTCAAGAGGCTATTGACCCAACCGCTGTTCCTCCAAGGCACGCCAGTTGTACTTATTTTTTGATTGTTGTTATACTAGAGTGTTTTCCTTCAGAATTCTTTATACATTGCTTTCTTGGAAGGCTAAATAGGAAGATGATACACTATTTTAAAATAATTTGATTCTTATTGATGTCCCATGTTTTTTTTCCTGTCTAAAGTGTCAACCCAAGAAAAAATCTACGCCACTGAAGTATGAAGTTGGAGATCTCATTTGGGCAAAATTCAAGAGACGCCCATGGTGGCCCTGCAGGATTTGCTCTGATCCATTGATTAATACACACTCAAAAATGAAAGGTAATAAATACTTGGCATTTGATGATACACTGTGGAATTACAAACTTGTAGTGAACTTTAGTTTAATTTTTGCTGCTTTTGTAGCATTATATTGGTAATCAGTTTTACCTTTGAGCATTTTATGAATTAATTGTTATTTTTGTATTTTACCTTTTTGGATTTTTCTTTTTTTAAAGATGAAGGAAGGAAGAGGAGAAAGAAGCACCTTTTTATTTTGTTTTATTTTGGTCCCTTGAGTCACTAACTCCTTCACCTGATCCACACCCCAACTCTCTTAGTCACCTGAGCCACGTGAATGTTCCCTTTTTGTGGATTTTTAAAATGTTTCATTTTTTTCTCCGTGATTTTAATGTTCTCAATTACCCTATCAGTAGATGCTAGGAAAAATGTTAGGTTTATTACGTAAAGTTTGCATGGTCCAAAATTTCTTTTCAGTATATTTACATTTCCTTCTTTAATCTTCAGTTTTGTAAAATTTTTGTTTTCTTTAAAGTTGAGACAATTGTAATGAATAGTTTATAAGTTACTTTGAATTTAAAAATCTTGATTTAGAATATTCCCTTTAATTACTGTAGTTTGCTTCTTGGTTATTTGAATCTCAGGTATCTTTTTTAAATGCCTCATTATAGCGACTAGAACTGATTTTCAGCTTCCTTTTTTCTGTTAAAATGGTTTATGATGATGATTTTAATATTGTGTTTTAGTTTTTGAATGGGTCATGTATTAACAAGATTTAACAAGTCAATTTACTCCCTCCTTTGCTCCATTCTGTGTCTCTTGTCAGACAGTAGCCACTGTTATTAATGTTTGCCTTACAATTACTTTTTAAAATCTAAATGTTTTCAGCTCTCTTTCCATTTTTTATCTTAACATAAAAATGCTATAGTCTGTCTTATGTTTGACAGCTTGCTTTTTGTTCACTTCCTGAGAAATAGTTTCCATATTAGTACATTGAAAATTTCCTTGAAAAAAAAATTTTTTAAACAGCCATATAGTGTTCCACTTTTGATATGCTATACTTTAGGAAACCATTCCCCTGTTGATGGAAATGTATGTTGTTTCTCATTTGGTATTGTACGGACTATACATACTTGTTTGTGCATGCACACCAACAGTGTATGTAAAGAATAGCTATTTCATATGTAAATGTTTATTTGTAGGATGATTTACCAAAAGTAGGGTTGCTGGATTTGATCTTGCTTTTTGAATATTGAGGTGCCAAAGACCTTTATAGCGTACTGTTTAAAAAAATGTTGCCTATCTCTTGTTATCTGTTTGGACATTTACATTCTGTTAGTAGGAAATTCTTTTGTTGGGCTCATTCTGGCAGCCCAGGTACTAAGCTGGTGACTGGGGTGTGAACCATGTAAAGACCAAGAACCCAGGTTTGTGATTAGGGGCAGGGAAACAACCAAAATAAATAATAAAAGTGGTTCCTCTTACTTCCTTAAAAAAAAAATGCAGTGGCCTTAAAGCAGTGATTGGGCCAGTCTCCTATGAAGGAGCGTAAGCCAGTTGCCGCTAGTTCAAGTCCTGGGTCTGGAGAGAAACAACCGGTGTGAAAAACTAAAGAAAAATAAAATAAAGTGCTTTTTTCTCCTCTCATTAAAAAAATAAAGCTTCTTCCTCCTGTTCCTTCCTTTCTTTGAAAAAAGAAAATTAGTTTAGTCATTTCCCTTACCCTTCCTTTGTTTATAAGACTGCTGGTGTCTTACTCACTTTGCTGTTCTTTATGTGCACTAGTTTGGGTCCTTGCCATTTATTTGACAAGTACTAAGTGCATTGTGTAGGTGCTGTGTTAGGTGCCGAGACCTAGTAGCGGACGAAACAGTCCTGCTTGCTCTCGTGCGTAGAGTCCATTTAGTGAGATAAAACATCAGCAGATAATAACAAGTGAAAGTGTAATACAGCTGGGGTATCTACACTGGACTTTTGGGTGGGGGCTCAGCCCCAGTTATATCACTAAAATTACCTTTGATGTGAGACTTGAGAGAATGTATAGGAACTAACTATCGAAATAAGTAGAAGATGGTTCAAGGCACAGAAAATAGTATATACTTCTTCATTAAGAGGTGTACAACCTACAGATTGATGGAAAGTGGCACAGGAATTAGTCTGAGGCAGGGGAATTAGTTTGAGTCAAATCAAAGAGCATTTTGTAGATTTCATTGACATTTTTGTGTTTTATTCTAAGAACAGTGAGTTACCAGTAAAGGACTGAACAGAACACAATGTGATGTGATTTGTTTTTAAAAGTTTGCTCTCACTGGAATGTGGAGAATGCATTGAAGGGGGAACACAATAAGAGGAAATAGTTAAGGGTCATTGCAGAGATTATGCTGAGATGAAAGAGTTGAGTAGAGAATAAAGAACTACATAGGAGATATAATTCGGTAATAAATGGATAATGGCAATTGAAAGAGAATAAAATCCTGAGTATTCTACCTACCAGGTTTCTATACTGCTGGATGACTCCCAAGTTGTTAGTTTTACCAGTGCATAAATAGGGTTGGCATTTACTGAGAGTATTGGAACATCTGTAACTCAGGAGTTGACGTGGTTGATGATAATTTGAAGTTACGGCAGATCATTGTTGGACAAAAAACAGAAAAGGTGGTTTGAAGTAAACCAGCATTTGAAGCTTGTTTTGAAAAGATGGGCTTGCTAAAGAGATGGGAAAGAATTAGGTAGAAATGGAAGAGGAAAACCAGGGGAATACGCTGTTGGTGACTAGAGTGTTTATAAAGAAGGAAGGTATACTCAGGTGGGTTGAACGTTGCCTCGAGACCATGTAGAATGTTCATCAGGTGTAAGGAGATGGACCTTTTTTGCTAGTATGATTGTAGCAGAAGTTGGATTGGGCTGATTTAAGGAAATAAAGAGAAGCGGGAAAGTGAATATATATGATACAAAAGCACTAATCCAAAGGGACTATCTACCACCCCATGTTTATTTCAGTCCTACTCACAATAGCTAGGAACTGGAAACTCCTAAATGCCCAACATCAGATGAGTGGATCATGAAGATGTTGTAGCACGCACGCGCACGCACGCACGCACGCACGCACACTCACAATGGAATACTACACAGCTCTTAGAAAAAGATGAAAGTCTGTTATTTCAATCAACAGGAATAGGTCTGGAAAGGATTATGCTAAGAGAGAGGTATCTGGGGTTTAGAGGGTTTTTTAAATGGGAATTTTGCAGCTAGTGCTGACAAGAGTTCTAGAGATTGAGAGAGGCTGAAGATAGTAATACGGAATCAAAGAAGAGACATTTTTTTCTTAACGGGAGGAAGCAGGCAGGAAGATAAAGGTGGAAGGAGCATTTTTCTTTATTTCTTTATTCATTTTAATTGCCCCCAACTCCACCCTTCCCTGAGAACCCAGGTCCTTGGGCTTTATGTGGACTATGCTGCCGGACCATACCACAGAAGAATCTTAACATAGGATTTCTTCTTTTCTTTTTAAATTTTATTTTTTTTTATTGCAGTAATTAAAACAAACTCGTGTAGTTTTCCCATATGTGTAGCTTCCCCATTCCATAGAGACATGTTATTAGAGACATGTTAACACACCTTGCCCTCCACCACATCACCAAGTGTTCTTCACCAGTGTCCAGTGGGCTCCGCCACCACTTCCCGCCACCCCCACTTCCCATTCGCTACTGGTAACCTCAGTTATGTTGCAAGTGCCCAAGGGTTTTTTGGTTTGGTTTTGTTTTTCTGTTCCTTTCGTTTTGTCTAATCACAATTCACCTGTGAGTGAGATCTCTGGTATCTCTTTCCTGTTTTGACTTATTTTTCTTAGCATAATCCTTTCTAGACCTATCCATGTTGATTGAAATAACAGACTTTCATCTTTTCTAAGAGCTGTGTAGTATTCCATTGTATGTGAGTGTGTGTGTGTGTGTGTGTGTGCGCGCGCGTGCGCTACAACATCCTCTTGATCCACTCATCTGATGTTGGGCATTTAGGTAGTTTCCAGTTCCTAGCTATTGTGAGTAGGACTGAAATAAACATGGGGTGCGTAGATAGGCCCTTTGAATTAGTGCTTTTGTATCTTTTAGGGTAAATACCCATAAGTGGGATGGTGGGATCATATGAGAGTTCCACTTTGAACTTTTTGTGGAATCACTATACTATTTTCAACAACAATTGCACAAATTTTCACTGCCACCAACAGTGAAAGTTTTCCCTTTTCTCCACATCCTTGGCCAACGTTTGTTGTTTCCAGACTTTGGGATAATAGCCAGTCTCTAGGATGTACGGTGCTATCTCATTGTTTTTTATTTCCCTGATAGCCAGCAGTAGAACATCTTTTCATGTTCCTGTTGGCCATCTGTATATCCTTTCAGAAAAGTGTCTCTCCAGATCCTTCTCCCATTTTTTGATTGGATCGCCTGTTTTTCTGCTATTGATTGTTATAAAAGAGTTCTTTGCATATTTTGCATAGTAAGCCCTTGTCATACATGTGGAATGCAAATATCCTCTCCCAATTACTGGGTTGTCTTTTTGTTTTGATGTTTTCTTTCACTGTGAAGAAGCTCTTTAGTTTGGTGTAGTCCCAGTTTATTTTTCTTTTGGTTTCCCTTGATGCTGGAGTTGTGTCCCTAAAGACCTCTCTAAGGCTAATGTCAGAGAATGTCTTTACTATGTTGTCTTCCAGGAAATTTATGGTTTCTCGTCTTTTGTCCAAGTCTCTAGTTTATTTCGAGTTAATTTTTGTGAATGGTGAGAAAGTGATCTAGCTTTTTTCTTTTACATGTGGCTGTCCCGTTTTCCCAACACCATTTATTGAGGAGATTTTCCTTTCTTTATTGTATACTTTTGGTTCCTTTGTTGTTGTTTAACTGCATGTGTTGAGTCAGGTTTTGATGATTCAGTTCTATTCCACTGATCTGTGCCTCTGTTACTGTTCCAATACCACATTGCTTTGATCACTATAATTCAATGTCTGGGAGTGTTATCCCTCCAGATTCATTCTTTTTTCCTGTAATTGCTTTGGCTATTCAGGGTCTTTTGCTGTTCCATATAAATTAAAGATATTTTGTTCTATTTCCTTGAAATAAGCCCATGGAGTTTTAATGGGGATCGTATTACATCTGAATATAGCTTTTTAGGTAAGATGCTTATTTTAACAGTTTGGTTCTTCCCAGACATGAACAGGGAATGTCTTTCCATCTCCTTGTGTTTTCTTGTATTTCTTTTAAGAAGGGTTTGTAGTTTTCAATGTACAGGTTTTTCACTTCCTTTCTTAAGTGTGTTCTCAGGTATTTTATTCTTTTAACCTCTTTTAAATGGTGTGATTTTCTTGTAGCATGTTGTTTGTGTACAAAATTGCAATGGATTTTTATCTGTAGATTTTGTAACCTGCCATTTTATTGTATTCATTTATTCATTCATGTTCTAGTAGTTTAGACTTGTTAGGGTTTTTAATACATATAATCATGTCATCTGCAAATAATCATAGTTTCACCTCCTTTTCAATTTGAATTCCTTTTATTTTTCTTGCCTAATTGCTCAGGCTATGATGACCAGTATGATATTAAATAGTGTGGTGAGAGGGACAGCTTTGCTTTGCTCCTGACCATGGAGGAAATGCTTTGAATTTTTCACCAGTGACTATGGCTGTGGGTGTTTCATATGTGGCCTTTGTTATGTTGAAAACTATACTTTTTCTAACTAATGCCAGGTTTTGTTTTGTCATAAATGGGTGTTGGATCTTGTCAAAAGCTTTCACTTCTGCACCTGTTGATATTATGTGCTTTTTCTCCTTGCTGTTATTGATAACGGTGTGTTACTTTGATAGATTTATGTATTTTGGACCATCCTTGCATCTCGTATATCCCACTTGGTCATATGGATTCTCCTTTTGGTACACTGTTGGGTTTGGTTTGCTAATATTTTGTTGAGAAGTTTTGTATCTATGCTCATTAGAGATACTGAATTGTATTTTTCTTTCTTGGTGACATTTTTGTCAGCCTTTGGTAGCAGTGTGATGGTTAGACTCATAGAAAGTGTTTGGAAGTATTCCCTGTTCTTCAATATTTTGTAAAAATTTGAAAAGAACAGGTATCTTCTGAAGGTTTGGTAAAACTCATTAGAAAAACCATCTGGTCCTGGGCTTTTATTTTTAGGGAGACTTTTTTATTAAATACAGAAATTCTGAAAAGGGAAGAGGTAGAGGTAGGATGAGTTTCACATCACAGTAAGGAAATGGCTGATAGGTAAGTTGTGGCTCCTTCTAGTAGGTTTGATGTGATATTTGGAGAGTCTTTCTCTTGGCCTGCTCTCCTACCCCCCTACCCAGGGGAGATCTACAGACAGAATGAAGGTGAGCAGAGATGTAGGATAGAAGAGACAGGAGGAAGAAACACTTAATTTTATTTAGTTTTCACCTTGGTTGTTCCGCCTGACCTCAGGAAGTGACCTGGGTCCTTGGAATGTATGTGGATTGTGTTCCTTTGGAGGCGGCTGATCTAACTGCTATTCCACCAGGATGTTCCATATTTGAGGATTGCTATGAGTTAAGAATGTGATCATGCCAGAGAGAAAGTGTCACTACTGGCAGGAAGATATTGTGGATTTTTAGGTTGTAGGAGATTAAAACTTAAATTCAAGAGAACTCTCCATAATTTATAAAGCTCCTGATTGGATAAGAGATAAAATATGTAAAATAGATTTCTTTAACCTAATCACTAGTTATTTTGTTTTACTTACTATTTTTTCCATTTTCTTTTGTCTTTTTCATTTGTTTTCTTTTCCCTATACAGTTGATGGCAAGTTGCAGTCAGCCAGACTCGGCAGAGTTTTATTATGTTCTTAGTAATTAATTCCTTTGACTCTCTCTCTTTCTCCCTCCCTCCCTCCCTCTCCCTCCCTCCCTCTCCTCCCTCCC
>RJWH01006720.1:0-50077 GCA_004363575.1 Solenodon paradoxus
CTGCCCCGCACCTCCCGCCCCGCGACCTCCCGCCCCGCGTCCTCCTGCCCCGCGTCCTCCTGCCCCGCACCTCCTGAGTCTTCCTCCTGGCTCAGGCCCCAGAGTCCTCAAGCGGTGCATTCGGTCTGATCAGGCTAAATTACAGAAAGAATTCATGCAGCTCAGTACCCACAAAGCCCAAACCATCTGACTGAAAAGTGGGCATTGCTGCTGGAGGACGTTTCCCGAAGAAGACGTACAGATCCCCAGAACAGCGTCACTGACTCCAGGCGACGCACATCGCGCCTAGTGACACGGGGACACTCGCCGGCTACAGGACTGTCGTCACAAAGCGGCTGGAGCTGCGAGGCCGCGGAGGAGACTCGTGCACGGAGGTGAGGCGGTGTCACCTGGAAAGCGAACGACAGTCTCTAAACACGCCCAGTGCGCCCCAGCCATCCACACCCGGCTTGACACCGCTGCTGACGGCAAGAAAGAGCCCCTTCCCAGCTCGGGCGGCCTCCTCCGTCTCCCCAGAGTCAGAAGGCAGCGTGACTCACAGTCAGTGGCCTCTGAGCAGTAGAATCTGCCACCAAGTCTCTTTCCTGGTGAGCAGTTTGCACAGGAGCGTCCCGCTCCTCCCTGAGAAAACCAAACACCAGCTCAAAAAGAAGAGTGCATGTCTGTTCTCATCGCAGCATTGCTAGAGCCAAGACCCAGCAGCACCCCGTGTCCACTGGCAGGTACATGAATAAAGCAGACGCGAGATCCAGGATCCCGAGAAGACGTTCACTTAAAACGCACCCACGGCGCCCCCTGGTGGAGCAGCGGGTGGGCCCCGCCTCTGAAGCACGCAGGCCACGTGCTCCTGGGTTTGATTCGGGGCCCAAAGGGGAAGCAACCCGTGTGAAATAAAAAGACAATAAAAGGCTTCTTCCTCCTCTCTCTTTCTGCCTGCCTACCCGCCTGCATTCCTGCTACCCCTTTCCATTAAAAAATTAAGTAAACTCGTGGAGACAACGATACCGTTCTGCTGTTTGACTCTTCCCCAAATAACAAATTGCCAGCACAGTGAGAGGCTGGCAGAACTGGCAGAAAAAGATAAAAAGCACAGCACCTAGGCCCGTCCACGCTGTGTTCCCCACCCCAGGAAAACGGGCCCAGAGAGCATGGAAAGTGCTATTCATGGAATACGGGGTGTGGATCAATTAAATTCCTCGTACGCAGAGATGGGCATGTCATTGTGCTTAAAACAAGCTAACGAGCAAACCAGCAAGAGTCCTTTGGGTGTCATGCCAGAGAGGATGCAAGAATCTGTGATTCGGAATCATCAGTCTCAAGAAGAGAAGTGTCCAGGGCCGCTCAGGCTCACGTTTTCTTCAGAGATAAGTCTGTGGCTTCCGCAGGAGCGTTTGGGTCGCTCCTTCCCACCCGTTTCTGAGCATGAATTTTTTTCCTCTTGAACCGCTGCAGACACGGGACAGAGAGCGGTTCCAGCAGATGTCAGTGCTGGTGTTTGCTGTGATGTGGGAAACTCACGAAGCTCGGGGACGCGCTCAGCAGAGTCCCGTGCAGTTGGGATGCATAAAGGTGTCCTGGAGAATTCTGGTTTTCGTGCCTGCGTTCTGCCTCCTGCTCCGAATAGTGTATTCACTGTTTTTCTTTCTGAAATTCCTTCCAGAATAAAATAATATTTTGCGTGTTTTTGGCTTGAAGGATTTCAGTGTGTTTATCTCAGAAAAACCTATTTCTCGCTTACTGGCTACAAAGAGAGCAAACGAGCTAGTTTAAGAAAGTCTTGTGATGCTGATAAGCTCTGGCATAAGGCGTGAACGATGTTCTAAGAAGCACAGGAGATGGCAGCCACTCTGGGAGGAGAGGGAGGCTCGTGGAGGGAGGTGTAGACAGGTGGAAGGGGAAATGCACCTGCCAGGAGGAGCTCTCTGTGGAAAGAAGGCCTTGTGTGGTCTCAGGTCAACATGCCATGTGGTTTACAAGTGATTCTAGATCAGAGTCTGGGATCTGGTTGCTGCTTGAAGTATTTTCAAATAATTAACAAGAGTTTGGAACTAGAGACCCTGTAATAAGTCGGTAAGAGCACAAGCTTAAGAGCATGAGGTCTTCCTAGATTCCAGTTCTTGCTTTCCAGTTATTAGGTGGACGTCCCAGGAGGAAAAATGTAATATTCTTGCACAATTTTTCTTCATTGGAAATGAACTAAAATGACATTTCTGTGTCCTTGGATTGTTAGTAAGGTCAAGTGAAATAAATATAAAACAGGACAGTGAGGTGCCTACAGCTAAGTGCTCAAAATATTAGTTATTATTAGTAGTAGCTACTTTATCCTCCTCCCTCCTCCTGTCTCCGTGTGCCCTCGTTCCTGCCTGTGCCTTTTCTTTAAAATCAAGAAAAAATGTAAACACAAAACAAGTTGGCTTTCAGTAGAGGCACTCGGATTTCTATAGGAAAATAAGCAAACTTTTCTGTTTGTTAAACTATTAGTGCACTTCTCTCTGACAGATTTTCATCTACTGTTTAGGAAAGGAGCTGTCAAAACAGACATTTCCAGCAGGTGTCTGTTTGAATGTCTTGCTGGAGGGTTTTGGGTCCTAGTCTCATGTTATCAGTGAAGGCCCCACCCACCCCAGTTCAAGAGCACAGCTGGAGAAAGGAGACTTAAAGAGCACAGTGTGGGGATCTCGTCAACGCAAGGACAATCCCAGCAGAAACATTGGGGTGATGAGAACTTCGTTAATGTGAGCTGGACGCGTAAGTCCCACCTGAAAGGGTTGATCGCAGGGCAGTTTTGCTTTCCCTCTTGTCTGGTGAAGAGCAGACACCCCTTTCCTACGTCAGAACCACGGAGAATGAGATGCATCGGTGTTGAAGAGCGAATAGGCGGCATGTCCTCAAAGCACCGCGTGGACTGAGCCGAGCTCCATCAATGAGGGTAGTGGAAGGTGGGACCTATTAAAGTTGGGCTTATGGTGTGTTCCGTGTGTATGTGAATTTCTCTAAAGCAACATGACTTAGAAAATAAAATGAATGAAAAGAAAACAGACTTAGAGAAGAAAATAAAATGTTCCAATATAGGTGACTAGAATCCCAGTGACTGAGCAGACAGACCTTTCACTAACTTTCCAGGCCACCAAAGTGAAAGGATTGACTGAGCTGGACAACTCACATGAAAAGAGGAGCATAGAACCAGTTCCAGAGGACGCAGCGAGGAGGAAGCACTTGCACTCTGCCCCTTTCCAAACTTACTCTAAAGCTTCAGTCACCAGAATGGTGTGGCATGGAGGAAAGATTAGACAGATGAGTGGAACGGACAGAGGACTCGACAATAGACCCACATGAAAATAGTCACCTGACATCTAACAACAATAGAAAAAAGCAATTCCATCGAGCAAAGATACCTGTTTCAGTAAAGGCCTCTGCAGCAAGCAGACACCCGCAGACACAATGAAGGAAACGAATAGAGACGCAAACTTTGTGTGCGTCGCAAAAATTATCTCAGAATCAATCACCGACCTCTGCGTAGAATGCAAAGTGTGACGCTCCCAGAAAAGAACATGGGAGACGACTTCGCTGCCTTTGGCAGGGGTGACGCCTTTTCAGATACAGCACGGGAGACATCACTCTTGGAAGGAATGATAGATAAGCTGCACTTCCCTAAAGTTAAAATCTTTTCCTCTGGAAAAGCACTGCCAAGAATAGGAAACAAGTAACAGACTAAGAAGTCTGCTGCAAAAAGTATGTCTGATAAAGTTCTCTGATGCAAAACATGCAAAGAACTCTTCATCCTCAGCCATGAGAGAACGCGCGAGCAACTAAAAACCCGATGTGAATACGCGTCCTAGGAATACACAGAGATGTTTCTTTGATCCCCAAGATGAATTTTCAGAGGGACAAAGGTTGGGAGGAAAAGAGAACTGGGGTTGTTTCCGTAAGAACACTGTGTGATTTTTATTTACAAATGAGAACATTTAATTTGGAGACATTGTGTGTGACCTTCGGCTTCATTTTCCAGAGGGACTGTCAGACTGAGTCTCCGGCGTCTCGGGGAGATTTGTGGGAGGTTTTCTCACGGCCTCGAGGAAGCCCAGGAGATCAGCAGACCTTGCCTCGGCCTGGCCCCCGCGCAGTGTGCGGATTCCTGGATTGGCTCGATGGCTGATGTCCAGCCTCAGAGAGTCAAAGGGGACAGCGCTGGAGCATGTCAGAGGAAAACCATCACTACCCTTAAAGCCCAGAGTGAGGAGAGCACTTCAGGTGCGCTGGTTCCCAAGGATGGACAGTTATTCCCTGTCGCTTTTCCCTGTTGGTTGAGCGGGCATTTGGAAGGCTGTCCGCAGGGTAAGTGTCTTGTGAACGTGCGCGTTTCTGTTTCCATCGCAAGGAAAGGCTGAATTCTGCATCTTCACCGGCCTGAGGATGAAGACACACTCCGGGCCTCCGCCTCGGGAGGTGAGAAACACAGGAGCAGGAATTAGGAGCAGGGACCCCAGGACCCCAGGACCCCAGGCTCCCGCGATGCTCAGACGTCGGACGGGAAAGGGTGAAGGAGACGGCTTGTGCGGCTGTGTTCTCAAACCTGTCTGTGGTCGTGCAGGTGACAGATGCTGCGACTCCCTTTTCCGACGCTGACTGGCGCTTCCCCTGCTTCCACCATCTGGGCAAAACGATCCCAAGGCTGGGTTTCTGCCCTCGGCTTCGGCAGGAAGTCCAAGGCCCACACGGGAAATGCCGCTGCAGCCCGGCTGCTGCCACTGGGCCCCAAGCCAGCTTCCCCTCTGCTCCCTGCTCGCAAGCCCGGCGAGGTCGGCTGCTTGGGTAGCGAGACGCACACCCCTCCCGCGCGGCGGTCACACCCTGGGGCGTAGGCGGTCCCGCGCACGACGCCGCAGGGAGCACACGCGTCTCCACTCGAGATGTAGATGGAATCTGTATTTTCGGGCAGCCTTCCCTCAGAAGGAGCTCTCAGCACCCAGGAGGACGCAGGAGGACCCGACGCGCCACCCCGAAGACACACTGACGAACAGTCGTCAGGCAGCGAAGAAGTCATTTTGGAGATCGGATGAGGTCTGATAAGAGAATCACTTTAAGGCAGCACCTCGCAGATACGCTCTTGTCTTCTGAACGTCGGTGGGATTTTAAACCCCTCCCCTCGGGACGGCGTGTGAAGTGCAATCTTGCACGTGGATGAAGGTCTTTCACTGGCCCCACGTTCGTCAGCATCAAATCGAGAAGGGTTGGGCAGTGAAGGTAAAACCCACAAGTAGGCGAAGTTTCTAGAACCCGTGGACGTGCTGTCGTGACGGCTGGGAACCCGCAGGCTTACCTGTCAATTCTCATACAAGTCGCCAGATTGCAATGGACAAAGTGCTGTGGACGGAAGCCCTGAATGACCCTCGAGTATGTGATGGTGAAGAAAAGAGACCCGGGCGTGTTGGGAGGTGATCGGCGAAGACACTCGGGGACGTCATGTGACGGCTACATGAGCACTTCAGTTGTTCTCCGTCCCAGCATCAGTGCGGTTTCTTTAGAACAGAGGAAACTTTGCAAGTCTGCCAGGGAAGTGTCTGAGGTCGAGGTCTTCGGACAGGTGATCTCATTTCAGTCTTGGCCTCTCGGAGAAATACTTGTTCCTTCTTGGGTAACACCCAGCCGACTCTGAGGAGCGAGCGGCATGTCGCTGGTGTATAAACAGCAGGGTCAGAAGGAAGATGTGAGTTCAGGGACTCGGCTTGACAGATCAGTCTGCGGTCTCACTCAAGATCCTCAAGGGTGGTGCCCTCCAAAGGATGGATCCATCTCAGGAGGGACAGAAATGCCAACGCACCTGAATAAGAACAAGTACTCCCTCTAAATGAGGTCTGCATTGACTTGGTAAGGCTCCAGCAGACACCGATTACAGCCTGGGCGGCGGTGCAAAGCGTTCTTAAGTGATACCATCTTGGTGCCATTTAAAAAGAGTCTCAAATACATTATTGTGGCGACCCATTTATTTCTACCTATCCCAAATAGCTCTCCTGTCACCTCTGGGTGAATGGGGGTGAGTAGAGGAGGTCACTCTGGCCCCTCGGTGTGGCATGTCTGGGAAGTGATGCTGTTCTCGGAGGTCACCAGGAGTGTGCCTGCACCTGCAGAAGGCAAGAGGGCTGAGCGAATTCAGGACAGGGCAACAGAACTGTGTTTCATCGGGCATCGTGGAGACAGAATTGTAAACTCGGGAGCCATTCAGAGGATCAGTAAGGACTATGAAAAAGAGATTGCTGGCAAAGAGGTATTGCTTTCCTGTCCCTGTGCCCCTCTGGGTGTTGTATTCAAAAGTGATGCTCAGCTCGGCTTGTCCCCTGTGAAGCTGGAAACTTTAAGCGATACCCAGAAACAACGAGCGACGCTTAGCTTCTTGGTTTGCGAGACAGGCGCCCAGAGTCCTGAAGAGCACTTTCCAGGGAGGTGATGAGACGTGTGGGAGTCAGACTCCAATCTTGTTAACGGGATGAGTTTCCTTATTCTTCTCCTCAATTAATTATTTAAGCCTATTTCAAGAATCTGCACACCGTCAAGGGCCAGAGCTTTTGGAGGACACGGAACTGTCCAGAGAGGTACTGACAGTAATTTCACCGACGCTGGAACATTTCCAATGGATAAGTGCCTGTGAGAAGTTCTACAGTGAACCAGCTTCTTCCAGGTCAGGTCTTGGCAGGAATTAAGTGGTTTCGTAACTCCCAGGAATGACGGCGTCTGAGCCGATCGTCTGGAGGCAGAGACACTCTGCCATCTGAAACCGTCTGAGAAGCCAAACACGAAGATAGATCTATGGAGTAGCAGCAATGGATCAGACTCTGCCAGGCCCATCCCACACGTAAAATCAGGGAGAGTTTTTATAGACCAATTTTCTTTTTAAAGACGAGGATGCGACGCGTCTGAGCTTTGATAATGCCCTGTGGTCCCTCTGGCGAGTAGCGGAGGGCGGGAATGGACGGGCAGTCTTTCCACCGCCCCTTGGTGGGGGTACAGCCATCGCGAGAGAGCGCTCTAGTCGCGCTGAGAAGGAATTTGCACCCTGTTCTCGGGTGTTTTCTGGTCCCAAGGCAAAGCTAAAGGTTTTTAAGTCAGGGCGTTCTCTGACAGTGGCCGTGGTGGGACGGTTTCTGTAAACACTTTTTAGATGGCTGGTTTGTGCTGGTCACAGTCTAGCCTGTGGGTCCAGCCTTGATGTCAGCACGAAGCAGCCGATGACCTTGGGAGATGAGCCTCTCTAAACCTCTCTCAGTCACCTCTCACTCACCAGAACAAGAGCTCTACTTCACAGGGTGGACAAGAAGGGATCCGATGAAAGAGTCACTGTAAAGGACCTCATCTCTACTACAGGCTCAATTTATGTTCACGACTTATGAAAAGCTATGTTCCCTGATAAAAACAGGAATATTGAAAATAAGATGACAAGGACTTAAGTTCTTAACTTCATTATTTAAAAAAAATTGCAAATATTTCTTTCTTGCATCACATCAAAGATCTGTTGAGTTCACTCCCAAGGACAGAGCAGAAAAAAAATTAATTTTCAAAAGCTAGTACAATCAGGGCGCCCCCTGGTGGCCTAGCCGTCTAGTGCACCTGGGAGCTGTCCCACATCCATCCCTAGGTCTCAGGTTCAAGGCCTGGGGCTGGAAGAACAGCCGTTGTGTACAAATGAAAGAAAATACAGTGCTTCTTCCTTCTCTCCCTTCTGCCTGCCTGCCTGTTTGCCTTGATTCCTGCCCGCACCTTTCCTTTTAAAAAAAAAGACTGTGCAATCAAATAGAAAGACATTTAAGCCTAACTAGTAAGCAATATTTAATGCACTAACACTGAGAAATCATTTTCTATTATTAAATTAATGATCCCCAAAATGATGCTGCTCAATCACTTAAAAAGTCTATAAAAGCAAGTGACTTTATATACTGTTGAAAAGCAGCATTTCTGAATAGTAATTAAATATCATATTTCAAAAATAACATTAATGTCTAAACATCAATTCTATTACTAAGAATTACCACTGAAAAACTTATATAAATGAGAAATCAACATAAATACATGTTTTTATGATAGTGTTATTTAATGGAGTAAAAGCTGGGACCCATCTAATTACCCAACCAAAAATTATTTATAATAACCATGGTACCATGTATTCTTGGCACACTAATTAAATACTAATTAACATTGAAGTTATAAAGACAATGTGGCATCGCTGTCAGGCTTAGAAAGGGACGGTGGGATAGAAATTGAGAGTAGACCGACTAGGCTCAATGAGAAACAGATGTCCAGGAAAAACTGAGTGCAGGAAAACTCCGAATGTGCAGACTTGTGTTAGAATGACGTAACTTGAAATCCTTTTTCTCAAGTATTTAGACTTTCAATATTAATCGTATGGCATTTGAAAACAAATGGTTTCATCAAAAGTTGAGTGAATCCTCATCTCTGTTCTGCATAATATTGACAACAAATTCAACAAATTTTCTAAGCTCAAAAAATAGTTCATTAGTTACTATGCTTTTGTGTGACTAACACCAAGACCAGACAGGACCCGAATCATAAGCTCCATCCCTGCACACCTCTTCGCTCATTATTTTTAGAATGACTTTCAATAAAATAAATGCTCTTCAAGCAGGTCAGATGTGTGTTGCCGGAAGAGCTGCCTGGAAATGCCACGCTCCGCTTCACTCGGCAGGTTAACATTGACCCCGAGTGATTGTCGTCTTCAAATCCGTGTCCATGAACATGAACATTTGTCTTTCCAGTGTCTAGACACCACCTCTCGTCTCCGGGAAAGGTTGTCGGAGGCGTCAGGAGCAACAAAGGGGTTGAGGTTTCCTTGCCGTTATTTTTACAGAACATTCGACATCTCATTGACCCTCGGTTTTCTTGTTAAAACTACTGTTATTACTAAATATTTGGAGTCTTTGGTTTTCAACAGGGCTCCTTTCTAACTCACTATTGGATTTTGAATTAAATAGTGCGGGGAGGGGGGAAGAATTTAGAAGACGCATATAGTCAACTATCACAGCAGGTGGCTCGAGAGGGCTTTTTCGGCGTCCCGCTCCCGGAGCAGGGGCTGCAAGCCTCTGAGAGCAGCGGAAAACCAGGGACCCCAGGGCCATTGAAGTGCCCGCGGGGCATCTGCGGTGCCGAGGATGGTGGGCAGAAGACAGCTGGGGAGACAGACATGCTTCTGGCAAGAAGCACCTGTTCTAATTAGAAGGAGGAGACATCTAAATGCCAAACACACGTGCAGCCGGATTCTATTTATTCAATCACTGGACTGAGATTCTGGAAAAGTGTATTTTTCCTAAGCGCTTTTAGAACATGTAAAGCATAGGCTTATCTTTGTTACCATCATCATGTCTACATGCAGGCCTGCTCACGTTTATCACGGGACACGTGGAAGCAGGAGCAGACGACGACCAAAGACAGTCCTGGGAAGAGCAGGTGGCTTATCTCTCTCACGGGAATAACTCAGCTCTCGGGACAATAGACCAAAACGGCAGGACAGCGAGAGCTGGAAACAGCAGTAACTAATGGGAGAAGGAAAACTCAGCCGCCGTGTCGCGCTGGTGTGGACGTGTCCTGAGAGAGAACAGCGCTGGCTGCCACTCCCTGAAGCGTGACTGCGACCCCGGATCGGCGGCAGAGGAATTCCTGCCTGGTTCCTTACCTGAAAAAATCTCCTTTCTCCTGATTTTGTTAAGGAGGTTTTTTTTTTTTTTTCTGGAGAAAGATTCTTCAAAACTTTGAATATTCTTTGGGCCTCATTATTTTTATTTCCAGCAGCTGACTCCAAGGTCATTTTCTTTATACTTAGCCTTCAGTACATGTGCTTTCTCTTTTAAGAGCTTTTTGGCTCTGAAAGGGAGCAGGGTCCACTTGCAGCGACCACTGGAACCAGAGTGAAACGTGGTGAGTCCACTGCAGTAAACGATAGCGTGAAAGTTCCAGGCTGACACAGCCTGGCGGCAGGTGAAGGAGGGCTTGAGGGCTCTCCCTGAGTCACGTCTGCACCGGCCGATCAGACCTGGTCACCACCGGAGCGTCACACCGCCGCTTCTGGACGCTGATGACCGCCCGGCTCCACCGGGAGACCAGCTAGAGGTGACCGAAGAATGACCAGACAGTTCCCGTGGAGTCAGGGCATGGACGCTGCAGCGCTGCACACGAGCCACGTCCGCCGGCATCTCTGGGACCTTTAGCTGAGACTCAGCGCTGGAGACGTCCCGCTGTCGGCTGTGCGCCCCCGGCTCATGGCCCTGGGGCTCTGAGGTCAGACCCTGGACTGCTGGGAGAGGGCTGAGTTCTGCGTCCGGGCGTTTAGAAGCGCGCCCGACCACCGCTGACGGCCACAGCTGCCAGTGTCACCGTGGCTGCCGTGTGATGTGCAAACACGCCGGGATTCAGGAGCCCGCGTCACCTGTCGTCACCTGTCATCACGGACCCTTCGCCCCGATCACAACACTTCCCGCCTGTGACGTGCGTGTGCGTTACTTCTTCAAATATTTTCTCGACTGTCTTTCTCGGCTCTCGTCCCGACGTTCAGTGGCAAGAGACCCCACTCCTTCCTGGGACATTCATCCGGCAGCTGACGGCGCCGCTGCTCACAGTGTCCAGCTGGGGCTCTCAGCTGGCCAGCTGATGGCCAGGAGCTGAAGACGCGGGAAGCGTGTTCGCTCTCATACGGTGACACTAGCTTCTGGAGATTTCTCTTAAACCCCAGATGCTCTGCACACTTTGGGCTCTTTTCTCTGATGTTTCAAAGCTGTCAGGCCTCAGGTTTTTCTTGCTTGATGGGTGTGTGAGCTCAGAGGTTGCAGCTGGTTAAAAAGGCAGTGAACTCACCTGGCGAACTGGCCTTTCAAGACTCTGTTTGGTCTTCTCCTGCCTCCTCTGCAGACGCCCAGGGTCCTGCTCTGCGCCGCTGTCCGTCAGGGATTTCTGCAGAACCGAACGCGCGGGTCGGGGCTCAGCCCCTCTGAAGGTCTGCACGGGAGCCGTCTTTGAAATGCAGGCTCCAGGACTGAGCCCTCTCCCGGGCTTGCTTGAGCTGGTGGGTGGAGGGGCTCTCCCCCGGGGCCCTCGGGAGCAGTCTCAGGCAGTCCGAGCACGTGGAAGCAGTTTTCAGAAGCAGCGCTCCTTGGCAGGTTTGCACTGAGCGTCTTCTGGTGTCTTTAAGCAGTGGCTGCTTTGGAAATATGGGGTCTCCATTTATAGCTGTAATCTGGGGGACAGTTCCCGTGACGTCACCCAGATGTGCACCCATACCCTCTGCAGGCCTTGGGTCTGTGCTTCCTCACCGGCAGGATTTTGGGGAGGCCGTTGCCTGTCCCGGCATTGAAGCTGGGACTTTAAACCGTCATCCTAGAGGATTCCGCTGTCGAGTCAATCTGGGAAGGACCGCGCCCCTAGAAGCCATCGCCAGGCTGCTCGTGTCACCTCGCTCGGGCTTCGGTTTGCGGTCAGCTTTTCCCTTTCTGGTGTCTCTGCTGTCATTCGATGTCATTTCCAGGCGCAGGGTGACCGATACAAGAGAAAAGCACCAGGTCTTTGTTGGCCCTGAGTACTTCCACTCCGCTCCATGGAAGCGTGGCTGCTGAGCTGCCTGCTCGCTGTCGAATGACAACGTCAGCAGAATAAGAAATATCCCAGGACGGCGTCCGGCGTCAGCAGAGGCTGGGACATTAAAGGTGAGGAAAGTGGGAGAAGAGTTCTGCCGCCCGCGGGCGCCTGAAGCCGGGGAGCCTGTGTTCTGTTGTCCGTTTCTACGTCAGGAGTGTGGATACAGGGTTTTTATCGAGGTCCTGTGTGTTACGGACCAAGTCCCTGACCTTTTCACTCAATGGTTTATTTGTCAGCTGCTTTAAAAGTTACCCCGGATGTCGCATTTTCCCCTTGGCTCTTTTCCTTTTCTTTCGATGTGGCTATGGTTACAACTTGCCAATTTAACAGTTATTTCCTTTAGTTGTTACTTATTCATTTACTGAATTCACTAATTTCTGGCTTTATTTTTAGTACTCCTTTTTTTCCTTTTGTTGAAGGTGATTTTTTTCCAGTGTCTTGAATTTTTTTTTAATTTATATTCTTTCCTCTGGGTGGGCAGATGGATTTGAAACTATGTGCTTTCCTCTGAGTGAAGTTTCAGACAGTCCCCCATAGTAATGAAGGCTATTTCCCAGGTATTCTGAAATTAGACGTTGGCTAGACCATGTATTTGGGCGAGAGAAAGATGACAGGATCCACTTCTTTTTCGTCTGCTTTATACTTCATAGTTAAGAAAAGAGATAAACAAACCCTTGTTAGGCTGCTCAATTTTTTCCTTTCTTTTTCTTTACACATTTGATGCTATAGGCTGTGGAAAAGAAATGAATATGGAGAAAATATATTTGACATGTGGAAAACAGACAAGAAGGAATGTACCACATCTTTTATTATCATTACTATTAAATAATTGTTCTTCATCTTAATAAGTATGCCCAGTTCAGGGCACTCTATCAATTCCTGGCATAAGGTACTGTCCTAAACTCAGCATTTAATCAATTCAATCCTGTTCATTTTGCAGATGAGAGGAGAGAAAACGGAATCAGAGCCACCGTGTACATGAAGCTGAGGCTCACAGCACATCGGAAAGGGAGACGCTGGTGCTGGTCCTGACGTGTGAGCCGAAGCTCACAACTTGGAACAGCTGTGTGGAGGCAAAGCTCACGGGCACGGGCGGTGGCCCCTTGCAGTCCAGCCCACACTGCCAGTAACGCCGCAGGTTCCTTCCTCTCTGCGAGGAGAGGTGAGTTGTAGCAAATGTGTGGGGTGGGGTCAAGGCTCCTGGTGCCCGTCAGCAGCTTCACCTGTGATGTGACCGGACTCCATTCAGCCACAGGAGAAAGCTCCCTGGCCGCGTCTCTCGGGTCTCATTCCAGGTACACGAGTAGATTGTTCTTAGCAACAGCGACCTCACGCCCTTGCCAGCCCGGCACCAACGCCAGTCTCTCAGGTGTGCGTCCGAGAGATAAACCCTCGTGACAGCTGCAGTGGACACGGGCCTGCAGCTCGAGCCAAGCTTGCCTGACCTACTGTCGGGCCGCCTTGGGTCACTGAGTACAGCTCGCAACTCAAAAGCTACTCGGGTTCACTTCAGCTAAAAACAATACAGTGGTCCCCAGAGAAAGAAAGACGAACGACGCAGAGGGTAACTCAGCAGCTCACGAAACAGCACTTGAAGGAAAAGATAGTTAATCATGGCTCAGAAAGACCCGCGCATAGTTCTCCGCATTTAAAGTTGCCTGGAAACCGAGCGCATTGTCTTTAGGATGATGACAGAAGTATCCAGTCATCTTCTCGTCACTCAGGGTTCCTGATGCGACACACAGTCGCACCAGCTCACGCTGGCCGGCGGCCCACCCGCTGCTCAGAAGAGACCCCCGCAAATGCTGGAGCGGGTACAGGTGACGGTGGATGGCGGCTGCAGGGCAGGACTTGGTAACAAACAGATGCAGATAAGTACTGTCTCACAGCAGCGTGTGTGCGTGTGCGTGCGTGCGTGCGTGTGCGTGTGTGCACGTGTGTGCATGTGCGTGCACGCAGGCACTAGAGAGTAAGTCCACTGGATTTATCTAACGCCACGCGGCAGAGTAATGTCGTATTCAACTTGGCTTTGTTTATCTGCATCTCAAAACAGTGGCTTGAGTGGAAATGCACTCCCTTCTGATGTAAAAGAACAAGTGTCCAACACAGCTTCTGGAAGGTTAGCGAATCTGATTTTCAGGCAGTGAAAGGAGGAAAGCAGAAGGCAAAAGAAGAGGCCTCCTGGCTGAGACAGCGTCAGAAAAACCGCCTCCCAGTCCCGCATGGAGAGTCTGATTTCATCCCATGCCCAGAGCTGAGCTTCCACATTGTGAAGGCGTCAGACCAGGAATGCAGTTCACAGCAGGGCTGCATCGTAGCCCCAACTTTCATGGGGTTCCACCCTGGGAAGCAGAGTGAACGCTTGGAGTTTGGGCTCAACTCCGCTTGGAGATGACTTCTCTCATCGGCAGAGAATCGCACTGATTCGGGGTGCTGACAACCTGAGTTCGCAACAAGCTGCAGCGATCAGTGAGGTCGTTATGTCTAAGATTTAAAGTTCTTCTTTCCATCTTGCCAATCATTTGTACTTTTTCTTAGTTGGCTGCTGTTTCAATCAAGTGAAATTGCCCTGGAGTCAAGCCAGAGTCGCCGTCCTCTGACCAGCGCGGTCCTCTAGTGACTAACCAGCCAGTCTGAAGTTTGCGCTTTGAGTCTTCAGAGCACGATGGCATCACCCAGCCACGAACCAGCAAGGGATCGTCTGTTTCTCATCGCCGTATTTCTGATCAAGTGCTCACCTGCATGCTGGATGCTTGAGGAGAAACCCGGTTTGTCCTTGCTTGCAGAGGAGCCAGCTCGGTGGCGAGCCGGACTGTGTAATCACACGTGAGCGTGAACGGCAACACTGAAAGACTCATGAAGGAGCCGCGCAGCGGTCTCTAAAGGGCGAGACAGCCCCATGCACTCAGGTGAAGACCTCGAGAGCTGCTCAGCCAGACTCTGACCCAACCCCGCGAACAAAACCGGCAGCAGCTGCCGTGTCAGCCACCCGAGGACAGACTGCAAGCGAGACGCCTGTCTCTTCGTGTGCAGTCCCTTTCAGATAACACTCGTTGCTAGAACATTCTTTCATTGAGCCAAGTCACAAAACGTTCTTTCCTCATTATCCTCTTCCACGTTTCTCTCCTTTGGCCACGTAGATATTTCTGTGCCGGGTCGATGACTTAGACCCGGCACCTGCCGTCGGTGTTGACAGCCACCGCGGGACTGAGTTTCGTTGGGACAGGACAGGAAAGGGAAGGGGTGAGAGAGCTGCAGGATGCAGGGAAAGGGGAAGGAGGAGGGGTGCGGGCGGTGGGGAAACTCTCGTGCTGGCAGAGCTGGGCAGAGGCCTGGGACCCGCCAGGCTCTCGCTCCGCCCGAGGCGGCGGCGCAGGGCGGTGGGAAGCCTTGGAGGCGGCTGTTGGACTTGAAAGACTAGTGTAGCCAGACCAGACGGCGTGAGGGGACACTGGTCATGGCTGAGAGAGAGACGGCGAGCGGTGCTAAAAAGGGATCGTGACGTCTTTGGAAGGTTTTGAACACAGGAGTGACCGTATCTACTGCGAAGTGTTCACTCTGTGTGACGTCCACAAAGTGATGACAAGGCGACAGGGCCACAGAAAGACTGTGTAGGAAGCTTTTAGCATCGTCCAGGGGCGATGGAGCCTTATGCCAAGGCCATTGAACTGTGTGCTGTTCTGGTTCTCGTTATGTTTTGTAAGGAAGCCAACAGGATGCTCTGCTGGGTTGACTTGCAAAAGGGACAGATGTCGTGAGCCCGCAGGCTGTCGCCTGAGCACCTGCGGAGTGGCTGTGTCACGGGGGAGGAACACACTCAGGCGGGAGGAGCTCAAATCCTGGGTTTTCATTCGACGGTCACTCAGGTCTCCAGTGGAAGCTGCTGGGTTAGCCGTGGAATCCAGCAGAAGACAGTGGCCCTGGATCGTGAGGGTTCTGGAGCTGGAGGTCACCACCCGTGCCGGCTGCCGCTCAGTGCTTCAAGAGGATGTGCGACATGATCTCTTCAAGCTAAATTTCAATGTTAACGACCCCCGGGTCAGTATGCCAATGGCAAACGTTACCTGGAAGGGGCAGGTAACCCCTACCTGAGGAGCAGGGGTTGGAAACGGTAGCAGATACAGTCGTGTC
Organism: Solenodon paradoxus; assembly: GCA_004363575.1. NCBI lineage: Eukaryota > Metazoa > Chordata > Mammalia > Eulipotyphla > Solenodontidae > Solenodon > Solenodon paradoxus. The sequence goes on from RJWH01006720.1 coordinate 15,763, forward strand.
TGCCACTGTCGGGCCGAAGGACCCATTCCCCGGGCGCGGGGAGTGCTGGGTGGACAGGCTCGCGGCTGCATCTCGTCTGGGCGACGGTCCCCCTGCTTCTGGGGGGCGCCCACCACCCGTGTGAGACGCCCTCCAGCACCAGGCGAGTGTTGGAAGGAGGCAGGCCTGGGCCGCTGCGTCCACGTGAGAACTCGGGCACAGGGGGCCCCACGTCTGCCTCTCCGGCTCCGTTCCCGCCCCACTGCCCACCGGCATCCCCGGAACGTTCCTAACCGCCTCCGCAGCCACCCGCTGCTCACGGTCTGGTTCTCAGGGAGCCGCCACAAGCCTCAAGTCTCCCCCGCGCAGAGTCAAAGTGCTCAAGTTGACACGAGTTCTTTGCGTCGCTATGAAAACCGCTGAGACTGAAGAATATTCACTTGCGTTACATCCTCTGTAGTTATTTCAGTTAACATTCATTCATCCCGGCAGAACCGGAGTCTCGTGGGAAACAGAGGTTTTATTTGCCATCGATTTCATTTTACAGTTTAGCTTTAGATTTAGTCACAGACCATCACTCTTAAAGGATGTTTTAATGGCAACTATGCGTCACAAAAACAGAATATTTAAGTCAAACAACTTAAATGCAAAGACACCTCAGAACAACAAGGCGCGTTTGTTATTTTTTATAAAAATGTCACAAAAGATGCTCAGTGTTTCTGTGTGTTCTAACCTGTCAGTTGCAAGGTCCCCTTCTGAGCACATGCTTTTCGTCATTTCCAGAGGTGGCAGCCCTGAGACTGAGACCATCCTCTGGTTGAGAAGCCTCTCCCCCAGCTTCCTGTGCTTTCCATTCTTTTTGAAAAGACGCGAATAAAGGGTCTTTTCATGGCTCAGCTTATTTACTTGACTGCGTAGGAACCAGCAAACATTGAGAATCCAGAACCCGGCTGCTTCTTTCCAAATCTCAGGCAGCAGTCAGCTTGGCGTTTACATTTGCCAAGTGAATTGCCTTGGCCTGCTTTCTATTGGCTAATATTGATTTAAAACCGTTTTTGAAAAACAGGAAGACAAACATGACCAAAAATGAGAGTTAAGCTAGAAATCACACAGCTGGATTGCTTTTCAAGAGCAAAACCCCTGGACACAGAAACATCTGCTTCACAGCTGTCTGGAAGCGGCAAACCCTTATCTACTCTGTTCCTCTCTCAGCTCCACCTTCGATCCTGTCTTTCGGCTGACAGAGCGAGATTTAGGAGCGAGCTGTTGGAAATGCCAGCCAGGTGGTCTGAAGGTGAAGAGGCGTTGAGCGTGGCGGCGGCACGCTCCCGGCTGCTGAAGGCTCACGCTGCTTCCGAATTCGCCGTCCCTGACCTTGCGGAGGTTCGCCTTCGAGTGTCTCTGGGAAGGAGGCCCTCCCAGGTCCTCCACGGCGACCTCCTGCTCGCCCAGTGGAGAGTGACCTTGGCAGGGCCCATCAAAGCATTTCCAGCAAGCCCACTGTGGCAGGCAGAGCGGTGACGCCAGACATGCCCGTGATGTAATCTGGGGGTTGCGAACATGTTACCCCATTTGGAGCGCGTGCTCTGCCTTGGCAGGGAGGTTGTCCAGGGCACGTCAAATGACCCGTGTCCTTAGGAGCTGAGCCAAATCTCCAGTGTCAGAGCTGAGGACAGAGAAAGGTCAGGGGGACGCGAGGTCGCCACCCTTGAGGCTGGTGGCGGGGGGCCTCTATAAGTTAGAAGAGGCAAGAGGTGGGTGCTCCCCCTGAGCATCAAGCAGCCAATTTCTTGACGTGAGTGTCAGGCTTCCGGCTTCAAGAACCGGGAGCATCTACAGTTGTGTTATGGAAGGCACTGCATGGGGGTCATTAGCCACAGAGATGCTAGGAAACTCACAGTGTCCTGAAGCCACCGGAAGTGAGCTTGTAAAAGGGGCCGCGGAGAAGGCTGTCCCCGCACGGAGCTCGGAGCCGCGGCACCGACGCAGGAGAGCTGCGCTGCGCTTCCCTGTGGGCGTCCGGCTGTGCCCACCTCAGGCCCGCAGCGGCGCCCGTGTGGCCTCCGGAATGTTGACGGGGTCGGCAGGACCTGAATGGCTTCCCGAGCAGCTTCAGACCCTTTGTACACATGCATGTGTGGAATTATTGTTACATCTTAATTCGTTTAGGATGAAAATTTAGAATTTTCGAACTTTGACTCCACCCAGGCCCCGAGCGCACGCAGGTGACCACACTTGACAGCGACATGCAGCTCCTTGCAGGCCTAAGTCCGAGGCCTGTGGACAAAGCGAAATAAATGCACTTTGAAGCCCTTTCTCTTCTGTGTTCCTCCTCGCCTCTGGGCCACTCACAGCTCACCAGGAGGTTCCCATGGCATAAAGTCTCTAAGTGATTCCCTTCTTTGTCCCCGCTCAGCTAACTTTCTTTCTTCCTTTTCTTAAGATCAACACAGCCAGTGACCCAAAGGTCTTTAGCAGGCAGAATGCCAGCAGCTTAGAGTTGTTCCCACTGTGGGTAAAGGTCTTAACCTCGGAGGTGTGAGGTTTGATGACTGGTGTCCACGGTGGACAGTGGACTAAGCTGGGGGACAGTCTTGAGACGGTGTCTGCAAGGGCCTTGCAGGGCCTTAACCCACCACGCGACCCTCAAGCGTGCATTGAAGACTGGAACATCTGCGATATGCACTGAGATTTGTTCGAGGGCCGTGAGGTCAGGCTCTGATGCTTGGTGTCTGTGATGGAGCTTCTATTTCTTTGTCTGAGAAATAAGGTCATAAAACACCACCTCTCAGTTTTCTGCAAGGTCCGAAAGCGCGCCCTCGTGCCGGCTGCTTCGCGCAGCGCCGGCCGCCCCGCAGCTGTTCCCTGGGTCAGCCTGGACAAGGCACTTTGCGATGACCCGAGCCCGGACCGCACGTCCGCACCCCAGGGGCTCCCTCCAGACCCCGCGAGTGGGGAGTAGAAAGGCAGCAACTCACTTTCAAAGCGGTGAACTCACACTGCGTGGAGCTTCCAAAGGGCTAGCGTACACGAGTAAAACCAGCTACGCAAACCTTCTGTGCCTGAGCGTTCACTCATGTCCTTAGTTCCCACAGTTCCAGGAGGGAGAGATGGACGGAGACGAAGCAGCGCTGATTCCTAGCCTCCCCGCTTTATGCGCGCATCGAAGAAAGAGATGGAGGCAAGTTAGGTAAGAGCTTCTCCACTCTTTAAGCTCCAGAAAATGAGCTTAAATCTCGTGAGGTCTTGACCTCCTCCTCAGGCACCTGACTTCATTCAGGAGGCTGCTGTCACGGCTGTGACATGCAGGATGGAAGCTGGAGGCGGACACATCGAGAGTGACGTGGTGAGTGTCACTAGCTGTCAGCGACTGCGCATGACTCTGGGGAGCTAAGCCAAACCCAAACCCAAGAAACCCCTTCAGGCTTAATTTTAATGGAAAAATGTCGGCAGCCTGAACTAGAAGATAAGGTAAAATAATCCAATAGGGCCTCTTAGTTTCAGAAAAAGAGAGTTGAAGGTTTTTTCAGAAGTTAAATTTGGGAATAGCCTTATTATCATAAAAGCAGGATTTCTCTCTAAGAGATGTCACATCTCTCTAAGAGACATGACTCACGGGGATGCAAGGATTCCGTCCTCTCGCTGAGAACCGCCTGTGCCCCCAGCCCCTTTGATAACCTGTCGTCTTTCGAGACGCTGTCAGACTCAGCGGGAGGAACGCGAGAGGCCGGTTCCTCGCGTCTGCAATGCCAACAGGGAAGCCACACGTGAAGAGAGTGTCTGGCTTAATTATATACTTTCTGCAAGTTTTCAGAATTGAATGTACATCTGAGTGGCGTGAGCACAATGAAATCCTCCTAAGAAAGCTGCAGAATAGCAGAGCATCACTTTACTCTGACCTAATTTCTTGTCTTTGCAAGCAGATATTTTATGGCAAATGGTGAGGGAACACCTGACTAGCATTAAAATCGAAAAGCAAGACTTAGAGGGTTAATTCTTCTCTGAGCAGAAACAGAGCACAGAAGGGTAAGTCTAGTTCTTAGAACGCCTACTTTCTGTCGAAGGCACGCGCACACGTATGCTTCATGGGAGTCGATCCTTCCCAGGCGAGGAATCGTGATGCTCCCTAATGGGCCGAGTCTGATCTCTGCAGAGAGGTGTTACCTCTCCCACCCGCACGTGGTATCAGCTGCACGGCAGCTGCTCCAGGAATCTCAGCTGTAATCACGCCGACAGGCAGCGTCTGATTTCTGCTGCGCAGATCTAAGTGTGAGTGACTTTCACACGTATTGGTCTCTTGTCCTGCACAATGGAAGCACACTACTCGGGGATTGACAGGCTCTTAGAGCGGCCTGCTGTCCGCCTTGTTCTTCTTCGCAGAGGGCGACCTCCTGGGCCCTGTGTGTCACCACGCAGGCGGGAGAGGGAGGAAGGATATTGCGGGAAATGGTGAAGGCAGAAGAGGACGTGCCGGTTTAAAGTCGCTTCCATAGTTCCAGCAGCAAGGTGTGCTCAGGTGCCATCGTCAAGAATGTGGTCAGACGCCTGCCTCTTCCTTAGATCCGAGGAGACACGTGTTTTAACCAAACACTGCCACACCTGCCAGTCCACGCTGTTGTCAGAAACAAGGGAACTGGGTGCAGAGGACAGCAGCCGTCTGTCTCTGTCTGTGCGACGTGACTGTAAGCACCGGGAGGCCCCGCGTCAGTGAGCCCTGGCCCACTGGCTCGCTTCTCGGCGTAGCCGTTCCCTTCAGCCACGGGCTGGCGCCAGCTGTGACCTTCTGCGGCATTTGTGCTGAAGCAGTCACAACACTGAAATAATGTAAACATAAAATGGTGTTAGACGTATAGATAATAAACACGTAAAGCTGATGATCACTAATCATTTTACTATAATTTACTGTTATCTACATGCAAGGCTGTACATCTCTAGTATCTGTGGTGAAGGCTATGTAATGTCGTGGTGTGTTTCTCCCAATTCTGCATTTAGTGACTCACCTGACAGCTTCACCATACGTGCAGACATGCATCCACATACACACACACACACACACACACACACACACACTATATATATATATGTATATATATACACACACATATGTGTGTATCAAGTCATATGTTACATACATTACTATAAAGCAGAAGATACATAGCTTATATAGCAAACTATTGCATATTATATAATTATAAGGCACAAGTATATATAATATTTTTATTAATGTAAAGCAGAATTAATAGATTCACACACATATACTCCTGTCTTAGAGTAAGAGAAATATTTTAATAGTTTGTATGTTAATGGCGACCAGCCTAGGGCAAGCCGAGGACAAATCCCGTGTGTTCCCCTAATGTCATCATCACATCCAGAAGGTTCGCCAGCGAGCGCATTAGGCAAGGAAAGGGGCTGTTTGTCCTCTGTTCAGGCCTCCAGCCCTGTTCTCTGGGGACAGGCAGTGGCAGCAGCCGGACATTTCAGGTCTGAGCCCGGAACTGAGTGATTTGTAATGAACCTCTTGGCGAGGTGGACGCAGAGAGGAGCAGCTGGCCGGCTTCCCCGAGGGCCCTTACATGCATTTACGCCCCTTTGGGCTGGGAGCACTTGTCAGAAAAGAAAAAATCTTAATAGAAACTCTGTCCAAGACATTCTTCTAATGACAGGGAACAGGAGACACCTGGCTCGATGTACTTAAAAGCTATGACTTCTGGATGGTGATTTGGTAGTGACCTTTGGGTCGCTCCCCACAGACACTGAAAAGAACCAAAAACATCACCTATTTTCCTGAGACAAACACCACGAAACAACCAGCACTTCATCTTGGGACAGATGGGCTGACAACTATCTGTGGGTGAGGAGGACACCAGCACGGTTTTCAGCTAAGTCACAGATTTGGATTTGGGACAGATCTTGGGGCTCTCTGGATACACGGTGGGCGGAGGCTGCGACTTTGGGACCAGCTGTGGAGGCAGCGAGAGGCGGGCCCGGTGGGGCTGAGACATGGAGCCAGGAAGGGCCAACTGGGAGGAGTGAAAGGAGAGCCAGGGCACCGGGGGCTGAGCTGGAGCCCATGAGGTGAGATTTGCTGGGTGCAGCCTAACTGGAAATCGGCCAAATCAAACGCCTCCCATAAGCATTTCACGCCAGAGCCTAGGGTGGCTGAATGGATTAAAAAGAATAACCCGACCTTCTGCTGCATTCAGGTACCACCTTCTTCCAAAAGATAAACAAAGACTCAAAGTCAATGGCTGGAAGACAATCCTACAGTCGAATGGCAGCCTCAAGAGAGCAGGAACAGCTATACTCATATCAGACAAAACAGACTTCCATCTAAAAAGCATCACGAAAGACAGATGGACATTTTATAATGATTAAAGGATCAACCCAGCAGGAAGACATAATGCTTATTAACATATAGGCACCAAATGAAGGAGCATCAACATATATCAGCAAGTATTGTTAGACCTGAAGGGAGACACTGACAGTAACAAAAAAGCAGTGGGGACTTCAACACCCCACTTACGACAATGGGCAGATCAACCAGGAAGAATATTAAAAGGGAAACAGTCACTTTAAATGATCATCTGGAACAGACAGGTCTAATAGACGTATACTGATCACTTCACCCAAGGGCTAAAGATTTCACTTTCTTCTCAAGTGGTCATTGAACCTTCTCAAGGATGGATCAGATGCTGGGACACAAAACATCTCTCAACAAATTTATGAAGATTGACGTCATACCAAGCATCTTCTCTGACCACAATGGCCTAAAACTGGAAATCAACCACAAAAAGAAAACTGGAAGACCCCAAACCAATTGGAGACTCAACAATATGCTCCTGAAGGACTCTTTGGTAAAAGAGGAAATCAAAGAGGAACTTAAAAAATACTTAGAGACACATGAGAATGAGGATGTGAGTTACCAGAATCTATGGGATGCAGCAAAAGCGGTACTAAGAGAAAAGTTTATTGCAATCCAGGCCTCTCTCAGGAAACAAGAAACATCACAAATAAACTTAATTCTACATTTAAAACAACTAGAGAAAGGAGAACAATTAAAGTCAAAAATCAGTAGAAGAAAGGAAATAATCAAAATTTGAGCAGAAATAAATGAAATAGAAAATAAAAAGACAATCCAGAAGATCAGTCAAACCAAAAGTTAGTTCTTAGAAAAAAATTAAGAAAATTGAAAAGCCATTGGCCAGACTCACAAGGAAAAAAAGGGAGAAAGTTCTCATAGCTAGAGTCATAAATGAACAGGGAGAAGTTACAACAGATACCACAGAAATTCAAAACATCAGAAGGGACTGCTATGAACAGCTCTGCGCCATCGAAGTAAATAACCTTGAAGACATGGACAGATTTCTAGAAAAGAATAGTCTACCAAGACTGAACCCAGAAGAATTGGAAAACCTGAACAGAACAATCACAAGCAAAGAAATTGAAGAAGCAATCAAGGGCCTCCCCCAAAATAAAAGCCCAGGACCAGATGGCTTCTCCAATGGGTTCTACCAAATTTTCAGAGAAGAATTAATACCTATTCTTCTCAAGCTCTTCCAAAATATTGAAGAACAGGGAACTCTCCCAAATACTTTTTATGAGGGTAACATTACACTGATACCAAAAGCCGAAAGAGATGTCACCAAGAAAGAAAATTACAAACCAATATCTCTAATGAACATAGATGCAAAAATTCTCAACAAAATATTAGCAAACCAAATTCAACAATGCATCAGAAAGATCATCCATTATAACCAGGGGGATTTATTGCACGGATGCCAGGATGGTTCAACATGGGTAAATCTATTAATGTCATATACCGCATCAACAAGAGCAAAGAAAAGACACACATGATCATATCAGTAGATGCAGAGAAAGTTTTTGATAAGATCCGACACCAATTTATGATAGAATCCTCCATAAAATGGGATTAGAAGGTTCTTACCTCAACATAATAAAAGCCATATATGAAAAAAACCACAGCTAACATCCTAGTCAATGGCAAAAAATTGAAAGCATTTCCTCTCAGGTCAGGAACAAGGCAAGGGTGTCCACTCCCACCACTGCTATTTAACATTGTCCTGGAGTCTTAGCCAGAGCAATTATTCAAGAAAAGGAAATAAAAGGACACTAAATTGCAAAAGCGGAAGTAAAGTTCTTATTACTTGCAGATGACATGATTATATATATTGAAAAACCCAAAAACTCTATCAAAAAACTTCTAGAAGCCGTCAATGAATACAGTAAAGTGGCTACAAAATCAGTGTACAAAAACCTGTTGCATTTTTATATGCAAACAACATGCTAGAAGAAAACAAAATCACAAAAATCACACCATTTAAAATAGAAGTTAAATGAATGAAAAACCTGGGCATATACCTAACAAAGGAAGTAAAAGATCTATACAATGAAAACTACAAGTCCTTCTTAAAAGAAATACGGGAGGACACAAAGAAGTGGAAAGACATCCCCTGCTCGTGGTTGGGAAGAATCAATATCATTAAAATGGCCATCTTACCCAAAGCAATATGTAGGTTTAATGCAATTCTCATTAAAATCCCACAGGCTTTTTTCCAAGAAATAGAACAAAAAGTCTTAACATTTGTATGGAACAACAAAAAAACCTGAAGAGACAAAGCAATCATTAGAAAAAAGAACAAACCTGGAGGGATTACATTTCCAGACTTTGAACCATATTACAAAGCAATCGTGATCTAAACGGTATGGTACTGGAATAATAACAGAGGCACAGACCAGTGGAATAGAAGTGAATCACCAGAAACTGACCCAGTCACATACAGTCAGTTAATCTACGACAAAGGAGCCAACGACAAAGGAGCCGAAAGCATTCGATGGAAAAAGGAACGTCTCTTCAACAAGTGGTGCTGGGAAAACTGGACAGACCACTTTCTAACAAAAATTAACTCAAAATGGATTAGAGACTTGGACATGAGACCAGAAACCACAAAGCTCTTAGAAGACAACATAGGAAAGACTTTCCATGACATCGGTCATAGAGAAGCCTTTGGGGACTCAACTCCACCACCAAGGGAAACAAAATTAAAATAAACAACTGGGACCACATCAAACTAAGGAGCTTCTTCACAACAAAAGAAAACATCACCAAAACCAAGTGGAAACCTACTAACTGGGTGAAGACACGTACATTTAATAGTTCTGACAAAGGTTTAATATGTAAAATATACAAAGAACTCATAAAACTTTACAGCGGAAGAACAGACAATCCAATCAAAAAATGGGAGGAGGAATTGGAGACACTTTTCTGAAGACGCCATACAGATGATCAACAGGCACATGAAATTATGTTCCTATTCCCTGCGATCAGGGAAATGAAAATTAAAACAACAATGAGATATCATCTTAAAAGACGGAAAGACTGGCTATTCTCCAAAAGTCTGGAAACCACAAATGCTGGCGAGGATGTGGAGAAAAGAGAACAATTTTGCACTGTTGGTGGGAGTGCAAATGGGTGCAACGCCTACAGAGAACAGTGTGGAGATTCGTCAAAAAACTGAAGATGGAAATCTCATATGATCCTGTCATTTCGCTCCTGGGCGTCCACCCAAAAGATACAAAAACACTCATTCACAGAGATGTCTGCACCCCCATGTTGACTGCATCCCTGTTCACAGCAGCTAAGAACTGGAAACTACCTAAGTGCCCAACGTCAGATGATGGATGAAGAAGACGTGGTCCATACACACATTGGACACTGCACAGCCCTTAGAAGAGATGACACCCTGTCATGTGAATCAACATGGATGGATCTAGAGGGGATGATGCTCAGTGAAACCAGTCAGAAGAAGAAAGATAGAGACCAGGTGACCTCACTCACAGGTGGAACATGAACAGACAAGACAAAGGAACAGATGAAACATAACCAACTCTGAAACACTTGCAACAGAACTGAGGTGACCAACAGGGAATGGGGCGGGCGGGGCAGGTGGTGGCGGAGCCCCCTGGACGCTGGGGAAGGACACGTGGTGACATGGTGGAGGGCAGGGTGCATTGAAAATATATCCAGGAAATGGGGAGCCAATGCATAGGAAATTATTTTAATGTGTAGAATAATTACTGCAATAAAAAATAAATAGACTGTCAGTCTTTGGGGTAAGAAATGAGACATTTAGGGGGATAAAGATGCAGTGGGAAGCAGACAATCAATGAGATAGTATGGGAATCATTTAGAAGTGATGCATCAGGCCTTTTCTGACTCTTGTATTTAAATAGAGTCGATGGAACGCAGGCTAATGTTGTTTTCTCACTCTGAGAGCTTTTTCTCCCCGACGGTATGTGTGAATCTCCTGCCCACCGTCTGTACTTTCAGACACAGCCAGAGAGACCGGCAGGGAAGGAGTGACGACACCCTGCAGTAGCGGGTACAAGAAGAGAAAATAGAATTTACATTTGTGTCCCTTTTATGTTTAACTCTGAAAGACCCACTGACTCTAAGAAGAAAAGCTCAGTGTGGACTGGAAGAAGGCTTTTGTTAGATGAGAAACCAGTTGGAAGTCACAGGCTTTTTTAAACTTTTAAATCTCAATAGTTATCCCTTTTTTTGGATCATGTGACTATGTTGCTGAATTAAAAATTTCAAAAATGTGATTGAGGTAACTTTACAAAGTCATGTAAGTCCACATGTGCGGGCTCCCCACCCTCAAATTCCTGACAACAATCCTGTCCACCAGCAGCCCCCAGGGGTTTCCACCCCTGTCCAGGGGACCCGCCACCTCTTGTTTGCAACCCCCTTCCCCACCGGTTCCGCAGTTCTGTTGTCAGTGTCCAAGCCCTGGACTCTGTTTAGTCTGTTCCTGTGCTTTGTTTCTCTACCTGCCACACATGAGTGAGTGAGATCACCTGGTGCTTCCCTTCGTCCCGCTGACTCACCTCCTGGAGCATCCTCCCCTCTATCCACGTTGTCGCCAATGACAGGTTTCCTCCTTCTGGGGGCTGTGTAGTGTCCCACTGTGATACAGACCACACCTTCTTTATCCTTCATCTGACGATGGGCATGTAGGTCGTTTCCAGTCCTTGGTGATAGTAAATAAAGCCGCAGTAAACACGGGGGTGCATATATCTCTGACGAATCCTTTGGGGTTAAATGCCAAGAAGTGGGATGACAGAATCACATGGAATGTCCATTTTCAGTTTTTGGAGACATCTTCATGATGCTTTCCAAAAAGGTTGAGCCAGCTTACACTCCTACAGACGTGTAAACGGGAATTTTCCCTCTCTCACTGCAGCGGGATCGTGTGGGGAAGAGCGGGAGAGCTGCCGGCTCCAGAGGGGAGTGGCGGGAGGGCCTGCAGCCAGGCTGGTGGACAGTGACTGACGGAGAGCAGGGCCAGGACGCTGACACGCAGGCTGGGTGGGGTGGCAGGGCGGGTGCTTCCCGCCACCCTGTGGGGCGTTTGGCCCGTGGCAGTGTGACATCTGAGACGTACCTGCAGTGACAAACTCCACGTCCTGTGTGACAAGTATTTTTTTCTAGCGCTGGGACGTGCCTCCTCTGCTCAAGAAAGGAAAATAGGCATGTTGCTTATGAAACCGCATCGTTACCTGGTTTGAAAATACAGGAGAATGAAACCCCTTGGTCATGCCAGCCAAGCGGAGGTGTGAGTTGATTCTTTGACAGTGAGAAAAATGCCTCATTCTCCAGTAGACGACACACTGGCCTCCAGTGACCACCATCGCCTCTTCCCGAAGACGGGCTGGCTTTTGGAGCTGGGTTCTGGCAGCACGTTCCTCATGCAAAGTCCATCTTCTGCGCCCAGGGAGCTGGCGAATTTGGGCCGCAGGGCGACACGCTCCTCTGGAGACAACACCTGGGCGTCCCAGAACGGCTGCTCGGGTTGGAGATCAACAGGACAAGGTGAGTTGTGGCTTTCGACCCTCGGGCTTTACTTAAAATGGTTTCTTTGGCGTGTGTGAACGGTGACTCTGCCCAGACTCGACACCCGAGCAGCTCAAACGTTTTCGGTCACGCGTCTGACTGCTAGAAGCACGCGGCAGTCACGCAGCCATTTCTCAGCTCTCTGTGCTAGTTCACTGTCCCCGCATAACACTTCTTGCAAACGAGGGGCTGAAACAGCCTGCTTAGGGTCTTCTTCTGGGCGGCAGGAGGCAGGGATGGATGGTCAGCTGGCCTCTCGGGTTTTCATCAGGTGGAAATCAAGGGGTCTCTGGAAGTGCAGTGGCATCGAGGCTCGGGGCCTCCTCTGCCAAGCGCACTGGTTGTTGGAAGAATTCAGGTCCCCAAGCTTGTAGGAAGGAGGCGTCTGCTCCTGAAGGCGGCCCCCTACTGCCGGTCACGCGCCTTGATCCACGGCTGATTGATGCTGGCATCGCTATCGGTCACACATTGGTCACAGACCTGCCCTGCAAGTCTGACCAGAGACTGCTACCCTCACGCACACAGCCCTGCCCCTTGCAGAGGTGGGGGTGCACATGGCTGCAGACTGGGGGTGGGAGGCGGAGGCCCGTCTTAGATTATCTGCCGCGAGAGCTGGGGGAGGCATTGGATTTGAGCTGTGGATGCACCGAAGGAAATCAGGTTACATTCTGGGTGTCCGCCTGTGGATGCCCCCCAACTTCTCCCTGTTGCACTTTGGTCTTCCCATGGTGGCGAAACATGACTTTAAACTTGATGTGCAGAATCAGACCTGAGGGAAGTCACGAAAGGACATAGGAGGCCAGACAGTGCTCAGGGGTGTCCGCCTGCTGCTTTCCAGGGGGAAGCCTAGCTGCTGTCTGCACATGTGTGTAGCAGGGTTTGGAAAAACAGATTTGGTAACTGGTGGAGGAATAATAAGCCACCCGTAGGATACTTTTATATCGGGAGCTCCACAAACACACACGCACACACGCACGCGTTTCCTCCTGTAATGTTATGGAAATTGAAGCTCATCAATGGTAGTAATGAGTAAATATTAAGATGCTAAAGATTAATGAATGTCAAATTTTTTTCAGTACTCCTAGCTCGTCCATCTCAGAGCTAGGGCTTCACATCTAGCTCCGTTTGCATTCAAGGAAAATGTTCTCTAAATTCCACATGCCTTTGGGAACGTAGAGCCGGAGAGATTCCCACTGAGTTTGTCCATGGACACTCCTTGAAGCTCCAGTGTGTGCCAGAGGCTGTGACAAGCACAGGGGTCTGTTGGTGAAGAAGAGATGCGGCCTCTGCCTCCAGAACACGAGCCCCAGTCCTCAGCAGAGTCCGAGATCATCAGCGTTTCTTATGTCAAATAAAGAGATGACCTGTTATTCATATTATCAATACTAACTTGCAAAGTTAGCGATATTGTGGAGAGTATAATAAATGTGCTTCGTTTTCATTTCTTTGTGTAATCACAGTGAAGCAAAATCATATTTTGCTAATACAGATGGCTATCAAATTTTTATTTGAAGTTATCAAAAAAAGAGGAAAAAGTCCCTGTGCTCTGGCTTCAGAAAAAGAAACCATTTGGCGGAAACTGAGCATTCATCACTGAAGAAGTGAAAACGGGCAAGGCTTGAATACAAACTTGGTTTCTCCTTGTGGGTTGGGCCAGGGACCCAGCTTCCAGATGGAGCATGTGTGGGCAGGAGCTCACACACACGCACACACACAAATATACGCACGTGAGACACATTCAGGGAAGTAAAAAAAGGGAGATCAGTGGGGAAACAGAAATTGAGATGAATTTAGCTTGGAAAACTTATCCAGAATTTTGAAAACAGAAAATCTAAGAGAAAGGTTTTAATATCTCTGTGTTTCCTTGTACATTTTATTGAATTGTTTTTTAATTTTGTATTCTATCAGGGGAGAAAAGCAAGTGTTAATAATCTTTTTAGTGAATGTGGGGCTTCTATAAACCTTAATCCAGTCAGTAGCACTATTTAACCCCTTTGTTTCTCTTTTTCAAAGGCATTTTAGAGCAGAGAACTTTTGTGAATGGATACATACCCTTCTGTACTGTAAACGTAAACGCATCCTCTGTGAATCGCAGAAAACGACTATTGCCACCTACTGGTGATGACGCAAACTCCAGTGATGTCTTAGTCATCAGGGCAGATTTCACAGCACACTGGGTCATCTAAAAATGGTGCTGCTTTGGTATGAAAAGACATGGAAAACGGGCAATGAAAGTATGGAAACAGATTAACATCAATAATGCATTGTTAGGTAATAACGATATTTTGAAAACCTTTATGTCCTGTATTAGTGTCTGACAGCAACCATCCCGATGCATTTTCGTGGTGCTACTTCTGTGTTAACAGAACAGGAAAGTCAATTTTTAGGACAGCTAGGTATTCCCAACTGTGTGGGAAAAATCTACCAAATGGGCAAAGCTACTTGAGCTCATCATGAAATAAAATCTAAATAGTCTGCTCCCACTTTGTAACTAGTTTTTGCTTCGTGTGTGCAAATATTCTGTGAATTAAGCTTTCTCTGGGGAAAGAGATTTTAAATGTGTGGTGGGAACTAGTACTTAGGATCTGATTTAAGATAAACTGCCCTGTGCCGGTCAGGTTCTCAGTCAGTATGACGGTCCAGCGAGGATGTGACACTCATTCTCGCTCCTGCTCCGTCCCCGGAACAGACAGCACGGATGGCCGCCGCCCGGGGCAGTTACGGGCTGGGGAAGTGGCCCCACTCTCCTGCTGCACCGAATCGCGCTGTGTAAGGCAGTCAAGTCACTGTCTCCTGGAAGCCCCTCTTTAGGAGGACGGACTATATCACGACTTTGTTCACGGCTTTGCGTTTGTCGTGCTGTGTTGGCATCGATGTTCTGAGCTGGGAAGCAGGGCAGGCGGTGTTGATGAGGCTCAGAGAGGAAAGCGAGAGCTGGCAGAGGCTCAGAGGGCGGGAGGGCAAGCGCGGCCGGGAGTGCGGGCTCGACACCTGCCTCTGTGCTCCGCTCCCAGGGGCACCCGGGGGCAGGGACGGGGGCGGTGTGGACGCCCCTTTTCCGCCTCACCGTGTCAATGGTAAAAGTCTCAGGTCTGGAGGCCAAAGTCCTCCGCCTGCTGGTTCTGCCCTCCTCACTGGGTCATTGATCAATCATCTACGCCTTGGCGTCTTTAAGTGTAAAATGGATAGATCAATGCTTGTCCCATTGCAGACTCACGTACTACTAGTCTTCCCTTCGCCGGGATGAGTCGGTCTGTCGTCAGACCACGTGTTCCTAGCAGTCGTCTTAGCTACTTCTATCCCGCTGGCTTTTCTGGGACAAGAAATGGAGAATTTTTATGGTGTGGAGAGAGAGATTCTAATTTTTGCGAGACAGAAGTTTGAGTATGTTTAAATTCTGGTGAGAAGACTCAAGAGATGAAGACATGGCCCTGTATTTCACAGAAGCCAACACTAAGTTCTGAGGGTAACCTGGCTGGTCCAGCGTCAGCGGGGAAGTTGATAGTTTCATCTCTGAGACCAAGAGTCTGTCTGTAGGAGAAACCGTGTTCACTAAATGCCGCTGGATCCCCCACACCTCCCTCCTGCTCTTCGGTGAGGGCGTCCATGTGACAGCTTCGCTGTAAATGAGCTGTAAGAAGTGGCAGGTGTGATTTCAAGGGACAAAGAGCCAGGTGGTTCCAAGCTTTTCCTCCACCCTTGTCACAGGACTTGTGCTCCCAATGGTGAAAACGGCACCAACAATGGAATGATTCATATGACATATAGTGGTGCAGTGTCCATTCTATACGGTAGTCAGTGGATAATTCTCTCTAGACCCAACATGTCCCTAATATGCTAAAGTTTAATAGGAAGGACAAGGGGCCCGACCCACGGATTCGCATCACAGTGAAACTGTGACAGAGAGGAAAACACTCTAAGTCCCTGAGATGCTGACATCTCTTTTGTTGTCTTGGCTCTTTGTGTCAATGACTCTGACTGGCGCAACGGTTTAGGGCCAGAAACTATATTCATTGACTGTTTCACAGCCTCTCACCTGCTCCCTGAGGAACTGAAGGAGCATTTGAAAAAGGAAAGGTGGCGAGTGTCAGAAGAAAGAGGTGGTGGGCAGGACCCCAGAGGTGATGAGCGAACTTCCCCAGCGAGGCCGTGGTCAGTATCTCCCAGGAGAGCAGGCAGAGGAGAGATTTCGCTTCACACAAACACCTGTTTACCAGCTCCCAGTCCGAGGTCAGAGTTCTGGCCGAGGTGTCAGTCCCCATGAAGACAGGGCACTGGCGGCTGGCTGAGCCCCGGCTGGAAGGTCGGGCAAAGTCCACTTGTCCATGTCCACCTGACGCTGCTTTCCGCACACCTGGCTCTTCCCTCTTCAGGCCGGACAGCGCAGTCCATCCCTACCTGCCACCCCAACACAGTCCCATCCTCTCCTGACAGCTTTCTCCAAAACTGTGCATTTTGCCCATTTCCAAAACCTGTAGATTGTTGTCTTTTCTTGCATGATGAGTTAGAGTAATATATTCTTAGAACTGAGTCCTCTTTACACCCAGAATACATTCCCTGAGGTCATGCACATTATTTTTAATAAGCTAGCGTATTATTAGATTTGATTGATAGTAGTGATTGGTCTTTATTTTTGCATATGCCTGTCTATTTTTGTTGGGGTTTGAAATACATGTTCCAATGGCTTTTAGCAAATAATCTGAAATTTTTCTTTTTTGTGTGTGTATTTGGAAATAATTTTAACTAATATTATAGTTGGAACTAAATTAATATCACTTTTTCCTGATATCTATTGAGATTTAGAAGGCTAATCAGTTTCAGGTTTTTCAGAAATTTTTAGTACCATTAGAATTAAATTTTCTTCGTATTTGTAATATTAAAAATTTTTCATGTTTTCTCTATGTAGTCTTCCATCATATCCAGAGAGATGAGTGGATAATGTTAAAGAGAGAGGCCTGCGTTTTGAATGCTGTGAAATATTGGTGATTGGACTAGAAGTTAGGAAGCCTGACCAGGCTGCCCTCTCCGTCTCAGTAAGCAGAGAGCTACATGCCTTGAATACGCCCGTGGCGAAAGCGACAGTTTTTACAGGCCTGCCACCAGAGAGAAAGCTTTCGATTCTACTTCACATACTTTTCTGAAGAATGGTTACTTGAGCAAAGAAAACTGCAGTAGCAGTGGAGGGGGGTCTGGACAAACAATGGATAAGCCTGAGGCAATGCCTGAGTGCCTAGAACATTCTGAACACTGAACGGGCATTGCCCTTGGAGACACGCTCAGTGCAATTAGAAGTAAGTAGCAAGAAAATGCAAATGAATAGCAAAAACATAGGCGTTGGGAAATTTTAAGATGCATTTTTTGGTCTGTTTATAATTTTTTAAAGGAAAAGTGCAGGCAGGCATGAAGGCAAGTAGATAATCGGATGGTAGGAAGAGACAGGAGGAAGAAACATGTTTTTAATTTCATTTTCAGCTGTTCATGCTGGTTGCTCCCCACTCTGGACCGGGACTCAACTCAGGGGTATGTGGCCTGTGTTCCTTCAGAGGCGACAGACCCAACCGCTGCTCTACCAGGGTGCATCGCTGCAATTTATTTATCACAGAAGAAGTCATCAGATATTCACATAGAAAATGGATGTCTGTTTGATATAACATCAGATGAAAATGGAAGTTACAGGTTCACAGAATGATGCCGTTTATTTAAATTAAACCTGTAAAACACGTACTGCCAGACATATGGCGCTGCTGCCACAGCTGTGTGGTGAGCGTCCTGGCGCTTTAAGACATCGGGGGGCGGGGAGACAGGCAGGTACAGCTAAATCTATAATTCTTTATTCCTTATAATTACCTGTGTTTTTAAAGGGAAGGTGCAGGCGGGCAGGAAGCTCCTCATTTATTTTTATTTAGTTGTCCACACTGGTTACTTCCCCAGGCCCAGGACACGACCCCGGGGCCTCGGGTTGTCCGTGGGTGACGCTCCCTCGGAGGCAGCTGATTAGCCACCACTCCCAGGGGTGCACCTTTATTTCTTATTTAAATTAAAGACCCCAAAGCGAAGGCAGCGGCTCCCTTCTCCTCAATCTGCTTGTTGGGGGCTGGGCTCTCTAAATTCTCTTTTTAGTTTGCACAACTTGGTGTCATTAGAATGAAAGAACATCTTCAAGGAAGTGAGAGCACAGAGGAAAGCAGATGTCCCCTCCGCCAGGGGAACTGTGGCTGGGACAGTGCGGGGCTTTTGCACCGGAGCACCTGCCCTTCCTGCCCCCGTGGGCTCCTGGGAGCTCCCAGGCCGGCTCCACGCTGACCCGCCTCGGGGGTCTCCACAGATCTCATTCCCACCTTTGCCCAACATGTGAATGAGGAAAACGGCGATCGGCACCGCGGGTCTGGAGCCCCGACCAGGGAGTGAGGTCCTCGCCCAGCCCCGAGTCTCAAGCAAACGAGACGGTCATTCTGTGTCAGAGAGGCGCCCTCTCCTGCTCCGACTTTCCCCTTCTGGCTGCAGCAAATGAGACGTGACTTCCGGCCACTTTTTAAAAAGCTGCACCTTTGTTTGTCATCTTTCATTTGTCGCGGATGAAATATGTTTCAGCGTGGAGCTCACAGAGCAGAGCTCAGGTGACCCCTGGGCTCCACCCGTTTCCTGCAGAAATAAAGTGCTGCTTCAGTGTTGACACGATCCGCTTCTGGAAACGACGGGCCTGTTGACTTGGAGACAGCAACCTGCTATGCACTAGAGGCAAACCCTCTTCCCACCTCCCCACCCTCCCTGACCCCCAGAAGCTATGCGGAGTCTCTCTCTGTGCTGCATGTTAGACTCTCTCCACAGATTGTGAAGCTTCTGAGTTACCAAAACAGTCAATTGAACGGGGAACATTACAGCGATGACGTTGCAGAATTCTTTAGCAGAAAGCATGCTTAAGTGAAATAATTAGCCATTTCCGTGAACTCAGCCTCCCCTCAAATGGACTTATCAAAACCATCTGTACGTCCAGACAAAACCCAAGATGAAGGGTTCACAGCAGTGTGTTAAGTAATGAGAATGAACAAGTTAGAAAACGAATGGCTCTTTAGGGAATGCTGGTAATTCCTGGTGAAAAGAATTTAAGGAACAATTTAAGTTTGAAATCAACTTGAAGCTGATGATCTGAGTACTCCAATGTGCGTAATTAATGGAAAGATTCATTTCGAAAACAGAGTTAATTTTCCTTCTGGAAGCAATATTTTGCCAGCTATAACTTAATTAGCTAAGACGTAGTTAACATGCCTCTAAAAGACATACTGCAAAGTTCTTCTTGGAGGAACTAATACGTAGGATTATGGGTGTTTTACATCTGATAGAGTGTATATATTTGCTGTACATCTTCTGAAATCATTAACTAGGCCTCCGGAAGCTGGCTTTGATTTGTGTAAGTAACTACGCTCTCCTTCCAGACTGATAGCTCCTGAGCTACAGCTTTTCTACGTGTCACAAGATCGAGAACATTTCCAACTCAGGTTCACCACCAGCACAGCCGTTTCTGACTCCTCCAGTCTCGCCGCTGCCCCGCGTTGTAAGTTTGCAGAGAGGGGCGTGAAGAAAGAGCTGATGCGACTCTGGCTTCCAGGCTCACTGAGACCCCAGGCGGAATGAGGATGAGTCTGTTTTTAAGAATCATTATTCCTTTCTTCTTTCTACACCGTCTCATTGAGATAGAGTTCATTTTCTCTCCTTCTGTGGGGTGTCCTTATTTTTCGTCACACTCACATGAAACACGAGTGTTTTAAATATCGGGACAGCCAACGTTGTTTCCTTCCGTTGCCGACAGGTACGAGCGCAGGTGTAAGGAGTCTGCCCGCCAGCCGTGAAGATGACTCGTGTTTTCTTGCAGGAGTTTCGCAGTTTTGTTCTGGTGGTCGTGCCCATCCCCAGGGGTTACTTTTGTACATGGTGTGGGGGCAGGTCCCCCATTCTGCCTGTGGAGATGCCAGGTCCCCGTGGAAAAGACAGTGGCCGCGTCTCTTGGACGACGGCGCAGCCGTACAACGGAAGGCTGGACGAACGTGACAGTCCCTGGATTGCTCATCGTGACTCCCCTCAACGTGCAAACTCCAGCCCCTGCACAAGAGTGTCCTCTGGGACAAGAGAGACCGAGCCCCGACACCTCGGTCTGTCTCTGTATGTGTTTGCACCTCGCACCGAGGCGCTGGGCGGTAGCAGAGACCTGCGCCCTCGGCCGCTCGTTCCTGAACAATGTCCATAAGCAGTGAGCACAGGCGGCTTCGGGGGAGCCACGTCAGACCCTGGCAGCAGGGAGGGGCTCTGACCGCACCCCCGGGAGCGGGCCCCACGCTGCTGAGGGTGGGGAGCATGCGGGGAAGACTGGGCATTCACAGCCACAAACTCAGCTGATCTGAAAAAGACTCAGCGTATATTTTGGAATAAGCCTTTCACCGTCTTTTCTGTTTCCTTACGGCAGTTTCCAGAGACTCCTAGACGCTGGCTTTGGAATCATGTCATCATCTGCGGCTGCTCCTCAGGGCACAGGGCGACCTTGCGGCCGCTCGGAAGGCAGCTCTGATTCTGGTTTAAGTCGGGCACGCACCGCGCGTGAGCGCGTCCGAGGGCGAGTGCGAGCTGGCGACACCGACTTAACTCGGGGACTCTGTGACTGACACCACCCACTCCTTGCGGCAAATGACTGTGTCTCGTACTCACCTGCTCCATCGTGCCGTCGAGGCACCCACGTCCATCTTCTCGCACGTGTGAGATCCAGGCAGCGTCCGCACGAGAACTGACCGCGCGGCCGGCGCTGCCCGTTACAGCCGCGCCCCCCGTCGTTAGTCTCGTCCTGGCGGCAGCAGCGTTTCCAGGTGAGCTCTGGGGCCTGGGAGAGGAGTCATCCGCCCCAGTGACAACAGTGCAGAAACTGGCAAACGCTGGGACGCAGACTTATTTACAGCCTGTTTGTAGGTTAAGCCAAGATCCAGTCATTAAAATCTGTATGTATGTGGCATGTCTGTGTGTGTCATACCGTGCAGGTGGCACATGCACACACGTAGTGTGCACGTGTATGTGTGTGCACGTGTGCACCTGTGTGTTTACCTGCGTGTGCACCTGTGCTCACCTGTGTGTGTTCACTTGTGTGTGCACCTGTGCGCACCTGTGTGTTCACCTGTGTGTTCACCTGTGTGTGTTCACCTGTGTGTGTTCACCTGTGTGCACCTGTGTGCGCACCTGTGTGTGTTCACCTGTGTGTGCACCTGTGTGCGCACCTGTGAGTGTTCACCTGTGTTTGTACCTGTGTGTTCACCTGCGTGTGTACCTGTGTGTGCACCTGTGTGTACCTGTGTGTTCACCTGTGTTCACCTGTGTGTGCACATCTGTGTGTGTGTGAGGGACACAGAATGAGACAGAGACACAGAGAGAAACCAGTCCCTCATGCCCTCCCTCCCTGGAACACACAACAGCACAAAGAAGAAACAGCGAGTATTTAAAACAGAAGCGAGCGCTGCAGATTCTGCTGCAAAGCATTTTAATTAAAAAGAATGTCAGTAAGTAATAACTGCCGTAAAATAAAACACAGTCAGAAATGACTGAAGAACTGGTCTGATGATTGTATTTTAGTATTTATGTGTAACATGAATATTATTACTGCTCAGATCATCTTCAATATTTGGCGATATTTTTGAGTCATATAAAAGGAAACCAATTCTTTCTTTTTTTCACTTTAATCATTTTACTTTACATTGCTGACATGACTTTATACGTTATGGAATCGTAGATATAGACCTCTAAGAGGTAGCCAATGAAAATTAGATTAAACCATCATCAACAAATCTGAAAAGACTAGGTAAAAATCAGAGACTTCCTAACACCATGTCTGCTATGGAATTGAAAAATAGAAAACTCCTTTTAATTTTTAGAATGTTTTTCTTGCTGGATTTCTTTTACATTATTTGGCTGTAAGTGTTTATTTCATTATCATATTTCAAAATTTCCAAAAAACGACATGTGCATTTGAAAGGAAAGTGATTCAATATTAAATATTCTTTCAGCTCTCAAGTTATAAAATAGACACATTTTCCTCCTAAGTAAGATGGTCAGTATTAGAGATCACAGAGCAATTTCAGTAGCTCTAACAGAATTATATTAGACTTTATAAAACTGTCTGGAACGACAAACTTAGGTTCCATGCCAAAGTCAAATCTGCTAATTGTCAAGCTGCATCTTATTTCTCCTTTAACAAAAATCTTAAAAATGGGTCACGCTGCCTATAACAATTCTTTGATCCTAGCAGTTCCCCAGTCTCCTCAAATTTAATGGCATGTGGCTTCAGATCGTACCAGCTCGATAGCAAAGGAAACCAAAGTACATTCCTTCACCCTTCAGGCTTGAAGGCCAAGCTGCTGTCCCGTCTGAGGCCCTGCCTCTCTCCCCTGATTGTCCGAAACGCAACCGCCTGCTTGCATTTCACTAGGTAACAGGGAAAGCTCTGTAGGGACGAACATCAGTGGGCAGAAAAGTACTCGCAGCTGCTCTCAATTCTCATTCGCTCCTGCTTCCGAGACCCTCCCGCTGCTTGTCCGCGCAGAAATCACGCTCCGCTGCCCGCTCCAGGCCGCAGCCGTGCTTTTCACGGAGTTTCACAGGCGCGTTTGAAACTTGCAGGAAGGGGCACAGGGTTAAGAAGGTGGAAGACACCCCCCCAGACGGTGCGGCGTTCGCAGAGGCGGGTCGCAGTCTAGAGCTGCTCAAGCAAACCGCTGGCGTCCGCCCCCGACGGCGGCCTCGGGGCCTCGCCCTGCTCACGCCAGCCTGTGCGAGTGTGGTCTCCGTAGGGCGACGGCACATTCTAGGGGGAGAAGTAGGCTTGGGAGCGTGGCTGCCACCCTGTCCACTCTTGGCTGTCCCCTCTCTGCTCTCCTGGCGTCTCAGAGGCTCTTGACCCCGGTGGTGCTGTGAGGTCCCGGAGCTGGTGCTGGAGCCGGGGCGCAGGGTGGCGTGAGGGTGGGGAGACAGGGGCCTTTCTGTCACCCTGACCCGCAGAGCAGTGCCTGGCGGGGACCCGACTTCCGGCAGAAGGGCTTGGTTGGTGCCGCCCCGTTAGCACACCGGTCGACCAGCTCGGCCTCCCATGGGCTCGGGTGGGCACGGCGAGGGGCGTGTGCCGGCGGCGATGCATGAGCGGGCTCAGCAGTCGTAACTACTCCAAAGACAGGACCGAGGGACTCCCCTCACCGTGTGTGAAAATCAGAGAAAGAGATTTGAAGTCCGTGCAAAAGTGTGGCTCCCAAAGCGTGAGCATCGTTGGTCTCCTTCCTGCACGTGCGCTGAGCTCAGCCTGGAAATCTCTGCAGTCGTTCAAATGAGCCAACGGTCGTAATGAATCTTTTCCTTTCCTCTCCGCATTGGGGGGAGTTTGAGTCCCTGTAAATGAAATTTATTTTTTGGGTGAGCATTAACCTGCTTAAATTGCCCCATTTCAGAGTCTCAAGCTATGTTATTATATCCACCTATTTTCTGAACTGTGAAATAGGTCTCCCCCAGATCTAAAGATTAGGTTTCAATTTTGGATTCAAATGACATCTTATTTGGCACCGCCTTCCCTGTGTCAAATAAAACATGCAAGAAATCAAAGAAAGAGAGTTATATGTGAGCCTACACACACGCTCCCTAGGACTGGCTCCAGCTGACTCAGTGAATCTAATAGAGATGCAACACCCACGAGTTCCATGCGGAGAAAGTGCATCTGCTGAGATGTCCTCCCCGTGAGCCGGCTGTGTTGCTTGGCTGAAAACTGTGTTACCTCGTCGTGAGAAAGTAAGTTCGAAAGAACGATTTGTCTGCCAGTCCTCATTCATAGATGCAATGACTGGGGCAGCTGGGAAGTGGACAGCAGCTGTGCTGTGCGTGGGAAACCCTGAGTGAACCACGCTCTCTGTCCCCAGACCCGAGGGCCCACCTCAGGGTTCATCGAGGCTCCTGAGCGCCACCTCTGGAGACAGCGTGTCCAGACGGCCACTGGGGGAAAGCGATGGTGGCGGACAGCGAGGGAGCAGACCGTGGACCAACCAAGTTGTGCCACGCGCTGAGCGTTCTCTGCATGCGTCTCCATCTCCAGTGTCCCCTCTGTACATTCATTTTGTTCTTTGTCTTCACAACTGAAGTCTCAGAGGACTGAGATCAAGGAGACCGAGTTTTCCATTTCTACCATAGCTGATGACGTGTGTCTGAGGCAAACTTTGTATTAGGGTGATAAGACGGCGGGTCACAGCACCGCCCCCATTTTTATAAAATAAGTGCATCCAAAGAGCATCTACACCCAGGCTTACACCTGACGGTGCCTCCTTCCCACTGGCCGTGTGTTCTGACTCTGTTTCTTGACAGCAGCCCCTTTCTGAGCTGGCTGCTGGGGCCACTTGGCTGGTTAAACCCTCCCCAGTGTCTGTGGGAACCAGTCATGAGTGAGTGGTCTAAGCCAGAAACCTCTTTCTCCCCCCATCACCTCTCCACCCACCCCTTCCTGCAACCTCCGATGTGCTTTTATGCCTAAGAGTCTATTGTTCTTTGATTTAGTTCATTTTTCTGTACTTTGAGGTGAGGACCTCAGCCATACTTAGGGGCCTCCTTGGAAGCAGGTGCAGGGACTAATGTTTGTTGACTGCCTGTGATAAGTGACGGTTAGATAGTAGGAGTAATTCTATCAGCTCTCATCACACCACTAATACACGTGCGCGTGCATTCTAGCTCATGTTTTGGAAAGTGAAATGGAGACTCAAAGTTAACTAGAAATTTATTTGGTTCATAGCATTATTAAGCAACCAGGGGAAGAGTCCAATAAATTTCTTTTTCTTTCTTTCTTTTTTTTTTTTTAAGGAAAGGTGCAGGCAGGAATACAGGTGAATGGACAGGCAGGAAGCAAGAGGAGGAAGAAGTACTTTATTTTATGAAGCTGCTCCTCTTGGTTGTTCCCTGGCCGGGACACGCGCCCGGGTCCTCGGGGGGCAAGGGACTGCGTCGGCCGAGACGGCCAACCCAACCGCTCCGCCCCAGGTGCCCAGCCCAGCCGTCTCTAACGCACCCCATTTTAATGCCCCACATTTGTTTAAAAATTGTGCTTCCTGATAAAAGTCCCCGAATCTACGTGAAAGTTCACCAGCCGCAGCAGACACGGTGGCGTTTTGGTTCTAAATCCGTGCTTGATGAAATCGTGCTGCCGGGAGAAGCTGAGGGAGCTGCCGTGAGTGGGTCCACTTCTGTGCGGGCTCCGGAGAGAACGTCCCCTCCTGTCCCTTCAGCGGATTCCACGCCGCGCAGCTGCTTTCGGGGTCGCGGCGCCCTGGCCCTGCCCGGGGAGAGTGAGTGCTCCCTTCGCGGCTTTGAGGGAAACAGGTTAGATTCTTTTTACTTCATTTTTAGGGACCCTGCTGCCATTTTTTAAAGCTCGTTGTTTCCCTGAATCATTGTTTGTGTTAGGATTTCAGCGCTTCCTCTGCCATCGCTGCAACAAAAGGTTCTTTCATGGACCTGCCCGGAGCCAGGTGAGGACGAGGCCTCAGAGTCTCCCGCAGGCCCCACGGAGGGGTCCGCGCCGCCCAGGAGCTGGTGCAGGAGCTGGGTGAGCAGGTGGGAGCCAGCAGCCCTCCTCCGGCCCGCACAGGGGAGCCGGCGGGGGCAGGGGCAGCTCCGGGTCCGCGTGCTCCATCGGGGGGAGAGGCAGCCGCGGCGACGGAGGTGACCCCAGAGCGCTGGGCGGTGCCACGCACGTCGAGTGTGACCGCGCCTGAGACGGACTGAAGCTGCGCCCGCGTGACACGTGGTGGGCAGAGAGAAGGGAGGCTGAAATGCAGCCCGCCTCCCTCGCGCTGCTGGAGCGCCGGCCCAGGCTCCCGCCACCCGACGCAGCCCGTCTCCGCAGGCCTGCGACCTGCTCCTGTGCGTCGTTCAACGCTGGAAACTGCTGTGCGAGGCTGTCCTGCCGCGGCTTCCATACACTGCTTCACTTTCCGGGGCTGAAAACGCTGGGTGGGATGCGTCCAGAACAATCCGGCCTGATGCTCGGGGCTTGATAGGCCTCCTTTTGTTCAGAGAAAAGAACGATGAGCTTAGCTAAAAATAATAAAGAGGACAAGACTGTGGGGAGAGCAGGCTGTTACGCACTGAAACGTCTCTGACACGTCTGCTTCTTTTATTGCGACTTGTGTGTGTGAAGTCAAAAATACGCTTCTCAAGACAAACAGACTCTTGTCCCGAGCTCACAGTGTTATGAGAAAGAGCATGGTTCTCACGGCCTGTCCTTTACCGTTGTAACGAGCTGAGTTTTCAATCTTCCGAGAGAGGGGGGAGATCTTGCAGTGAAATATGGATTCATGCTTTTGTATTTGAACCTTGGAAGGTCATACATGCCTGCATCCCTGTCTTCTTGTGTCCCTGCAGGAGCATGCAAATGCACTCAGGATTATTGTTTCCTTCCAACACGACACGTGTCCAAGCATGTGCCTTATTATTTAACTCTGAGTCATTATCTTAAATATGTAAGTGGTCCAGTGTGTAATAAAATATAGACAAATAATTTAAATGCTTCTCCACAGCTAAGCAAATATCACAAGCATATATATTAGTTCCCACAATTTACGTGACAAGTGTCTATTAAATGAGACCCCCTCGATCTGACCCGCAGGGCTGCATTTTGAAGTCTCTGATTGGAATGAGCTTGTATTTCCATAGTGATTCACCAGCGTGAGGGCAGCCAAGGGCAAAATTTTATTTCTGATTTCTCTAGAAGGGGTGATAACAATGAAGTCGATTGTCACTGAGTTCTGCACATGAACAAAACACACACGAACAAAACACAAAAGGCAAAGGGAGTTTGCAGATGTGCACAACTGTTATTCTTAGCATTCAGTGGTGTCCTGACATTTTCTTTCTAAAGGAGAAAACGACATTCTTCGAATTTTCTGAGACTGGGTGTCTTGGTCGTGTTCTGTTCGAATTTATGTTTTTACTTATTCTGTCATTACTGTAAGGAAATTCTTTATCTTTACAACAGAGTATTTAAGTTGTAGCCGACACACAGACTAGGCTGTGCCGATGAAATGTTTTCCTTGTGATTACTAAGCTGATTCTTTGGGGAATGCTCCTTGTTAAATGTCTCTATTACGTGTGAGCATGTAGAGAAATATCAGACTTAGTCCCTGACTCTGAGAAAACTTTTCCTAGGCAGAAAAAAATTGTCCTTCCTTATTTATGTCTTAGTTTTATGAATGTAAAACAAAATTCTTGAATGGAATTAAGTGCATTTTAAAAAAAGCAACAGAGTGAAAATGGATGGCATAGACATTAAACAGCTTGATGGAATCGAGGCATTTTTGCCAGCTAACTCTTTTAAATAGTGTTCTTCCTGCCAAAACAAAAGAAAATTATTCTATTGAATTCTCAAATGTTTCTAGAGATAAATTTCTTCCAGAGAAGAAAAAGATATGTAGATGGTGTGTGCCTGGGAGCATTTAATTTCAATTCTTTGTCTGCCCAGTGTAATCATCAGTTATAACGTTCAGCTTAATTCTCTCTTCCCAGTGGGTCAGCCACCTGTCATCAGTTTTATTTCAGATATTTATGGCGGCATCAATAGGTACATTTCCTTGGGCGTTCACGGCAGGATGGCCCAGGCCAATATGTCCTACAAAGGTGCGGTCTCCATGGGCGGCGCTGTGTTGTGTTCCATTAGGAGAGAATAAAACTAACTTTAAAAACCCATAGACTTGCTACGTGGATGAGCTGATTCTGAGCTCAGATCTGCCCCGGAGCCGATGTTCACAGGCCTCTGCTCGCTGCTGCGTGGGGAAGGGAAGATGCATGTCAATCCCTGCTCACACCCCAGTGACATGGGGTGGATCACAGATGGAACGATTCCTCGGGACAGTCCCACGAAGAGCTCTGGTGCACAGCTGGCCTCTCTTCCAGACGAGTGAATCCTCCTCCCAGACCTGCACGTGGAACCTGGGGAGACAGGGAGCCCCTCTATGGTCGGCCTTTGAGAGAATGAGCCATTGACTGGTGGCCTTTTACCAGCAGTACAGCCCGTCCCCAGACACTGTGTCAGGAGGTCCCAGCTTCTGGGTCGTGTGCAAGGTCCCGTGGGAAGGAAGCACCCCAGACAGGGACGGTTCCCCGCTAAGGCCAGACCGACGCAGGGACAGCCCCGTGCGAGCCCTCGCCCAGCCTGGAGGCCGTGGGGGACAGGGACCTGCGGATCCACACTCTTGCTCATGGACCTGCCCTCTGAAAGCTTCCCCAGCGGTCAAGGGCACTCCAAGGTCGCGGCCAGCTCACGTCTCTCCAGAGGCTCGCCCGCTTTAACTGAGGCTGTCTTGGTGTGAAGTGGCCGTGACAGTCACAGCTACTTGTGTGCGGCCCTCATCCCCTCCCAACGAGGAAGCAAAGTGAAGGAACAGGATGGAGAGTCTCAAAGCCCAATGTGCTGAAAGGCCGACGTGCAGAATGTCTTTTGGGAGGGGACAGCATCCAGGAGAGACCTGCTCCATGACTCAGCTTGCTCTCTGGCCTGCGAGGAGCCCCAGGCGAGCCGGACCCCGGGCTAAATCTGAGGAGCACCCGTGCTCTTCCGAGCCAAGCCCGCGGCGCGAAGGGGTGAGGCCCAGGGAGGCCAGGGGGGGGACCCATGTGGCGCGTCACCTGCTGTGCAGAAGCCTCGGGCCTACTGGGTGCAGACACAGACCCAGAGTGGACATCACAGACCCAGGGAGGACATCACACCCCAGGGAGCACATCACAGATCCAGGGAGGATCTCACACCCCAGGGAGGACATCACATCCCAGGGAGGACAGCACAAAATGGGATGGACAACTGGGATGGAAAGGAAGGTGGGGAGACAGACACCAGGATGACGAGGCTTCGAAGCGACAGCATCAGTGCTGAGGAGCTGAAGCTGGGCTGGGGGCCCTGGAGGGTGAGGGGTGGGGTGACACTGACCTCCACAGGGCCAGTGAGAGGGCAGCTTCTGACCCTGAGGCGGGGACGCCCTCCTGTTTCAGGAAAGGGCTCTGCCGCCCCCTGCTGGCGGGTCCATGAATGAAGGCGCCGCCCCTGCGGAGCTGAGTCCCGGAGAGAGAGAGGCACCTGCTCACCTGTCAAGGACACATCCCAGCTGTGCGGCCACCGCCACACGCGCACACACACCGACTCGGCACGGACTCTCTTCCTTGAGGAGCCACAGTGCTTGTTGCCAGCTAGAGTCCACAGAACTGGGCAAAGGGTCTTCGTGCCTCGGCAAACTTTGCAGCCCTTGGAGACTGATTCTGAAAAACATTTAATGTCCTGCAGCTGCCACGGCCCAGACCCCAGTTTGGGAAACACCGTTCAGTCTACTGCTTCACAGCTTTTTGCTGAAAGAGGCTTCCTGGCGACAAACCCACGTTATAGCTTATTGGTTGGATCTTAGAGCCTGTGACTCAGTTTCCTTCTACAACAGTAATAGTGAGTATCTCTCTCAAAGACTTGTGATTTTAAATGACAAGCTTCGTTCCCAACAGTATCTGGCACACAAAAATACTAGCTTTGTTGACTAAGATTTGAAAAAAAAAAAGTGATAAAATTGTGGAGAAAATCTTCCTTATTAAAAACAGCCAGTTAGTCATTTCTAGGCAGAGACCCAGAGGACACAAAAAAGTGATCAAACAGAATCTGCATCCCCCACCCTCGCCCGCCCCATGTTCACAGCGGCACAGCTCACGAGAGCCAGGACAGGGGCAGACCCCGAGCGCCCGTCCAGAGGACGGACACAGCTGTGGTCCAGACTCTCGGTAGATTGCAGGCAGCTGCTAAAAAGGATGCAAGTGTGTCCTTCACAGCAACTGGATGCAACTGGAGGGAATCTAGTTACGCGAAATAAGTGAGGAAGAAAAGAAAAATGCAGATGATTTCAGTCCCAGGGGGTGTGTAAAGACCTAGAATAAAGGAACGACAAGTCACAACAAGACTGACCTCAGACTGTGGTGACGGGGACGGGAGGAGGGTCACGGAGGGGCGGGGGCGGCCACGAGCCCGTGGTCCTGGGGAGGCCTGCTCACAGGCGGACAGGTGCCTTCAGTGTCCTCGTGACTGTCCCCAGGCAAACAAAACACGCAACAGACAGACTCCCAGCGATTCGCGCCCGAGACTCTGGAAACACTCCAGGAAAGGACACGGCCACCGCGCAAGCTTTCAGAGTCGTGCGTGGTGGTTTCTACTCACTGAGACCCCCCTTCGCTTCTACACCACGGTCCCCACATGGCGACTCTCTCGTCTCAGGACTGTCTTTCCCGCCTTTGGTGCAAGCAGAGGGGATGGCAGCTTATGAATGCAGATCGTCTATCCCATTTAGCGGAAATGATTCTCACCCCAAAGCAGCAACCAGTCTTAGAAACTCAAGTGTCTGCTTCACACTTCTGTCAGGCAGAGTTATCTGAAGGTGTCTATTTAGAGCTAAATAAGATGCTTTCAAAAAAGCGATTTTCTTACGCTCCTCAAACTCTGCGCTAAGTTGCTTTCGAAGCCAATCCTACAGTCGAATGAGCCAACAGGTGACCGGACGGGCTTTTCACCCCTCTCTGCACTCACTAGCCACCGGCACAGCCAATGTGGGCGCAAGGCCACAACCCAGGAAGCGGAGTGACTTTGTGCCGAGAGCCACCGAGTCCGCGCGGGCGAGAAGGCGGCCTCTGGCGCAGCAGCGTCTTCCCAGTGTCGGGCGCCCAGTGCAAGTTCAGCGCCAGCCAAGCCTGCGTCGGTCAACGAGAATGCCACCCAGAGGCAGCAGAGAGAGCGGTGACCGGGGACGAGCTGTGTGGTCAGAGGTCCAGGCTCACCAAGCCGACACCGCCTCTCCAGCTGTTTTTGGCGCCCACGACGGCACCCGGCTCCGTTCCGACTGGGTCTCCCTTCCGGAGAACGATGGATTCCCTGGGCAGGTGGATTCTGGCGTCGATGCCCCTGAGGAGAGAGAACCAGCAGACGGTCGAGCCCTCTTCATCACTTAGGTGGGCGCACGAGACTCTTGGCTTATAGAGTGACGACTGCCGAGGTTCAAAGAGCCTAAGGAATGTCACGAGCATTTCAGGTCCTTTCCTTGACAGGCCTGGAAGCCGAGCTCAGAAGTGACCTGGCTTTCCAAAGCTGGGGACGACACTCAGGGAGCTTGAGACGGTGTCTTCACATTTGATGGCTCCAGAGGAAACAAAATGACTAGCCGTCCCTGCCCGTTACTCCTCCAGGCTCGCTGGGGAAAATGCCCTTTCCGACAAGCAAGGCTGAGACTCCTCCCTGTGACGACAGAGTCAAAGGACAGACAGTAGCTCCAGCTTGAGGGAAACGCCGGTGTTACCTCCTTCAATCTTGACCAAAAATACAGCGTACAGGCCTGGCAGGCTGGCTATTGTCACCGACGCCACACTTCTTTGCAGACTGGAAGGTGCCAGGAAATCTGAGAGGACAGCGCTGTGGGGCTCGTGACGGCCGGAGGGGAACGGCCTGTGAGTCAGCGTCCGATCGCTGCTTCGTCTGGCGCACCAGCCTCCCAGTTGTCGATGACGCTCTAGATGTGAGTCTTCAACGAGAAGAGGGTGGCTTGGAGCTGAGACTTCCCAGGGGCGCAGAGACGACGCAGGGAGGGCACTTGGGATCGAACACCGTCCCAGCGGTTTCAAACTTGGGATTCATTTCTTCTTCTGTAAACATGGAAGAAGGTGCTACTCACCTTCTGGGACTGTGATGAGGGTGTGACAGGTGATACGTCTCTGTCTCTGTTTCCATCTCTGTCTGTATCTCTCGACAAGATATGCGCCTTTCCTTCCAGACACTGTCACCCACCAAACTCTTCCACCCATCTGGAGCGGCAAGGGTTGGCAGCTGGCCCTGCGACCTTTCTTCTAGTTCTGGAGACACCCGAGGACTTGCCCCTGGGTCAAATCTTCCTGCACGAGGAGCTCACAGACTTGTTTGAGTCTGTCTACGTCACATTCAGTCACGAGACTCTTTTTGATGACCGCAGCCTGGACCGCGCGCCCACGCCAGCTCGGGCGGGTGGGCCGATGGCTGTGCCAGGTCCCAAGCCCACCGACTCTTTTGCAGGGAGACGGGTCCTGACTCAGCAGGCGGGGATGAGCCGGCCCATCTGCTGGTGCCGTCCCTGAGACGATGTGGGCCTGAGACCTCAGGCTGCCTCCTGTGACCACACGCGTGTCCCACGTTACAGGACTGGCAGCCGAGAGGCCTCCGTGTGCGACGCGGTGGGTGCGCTGTCCTAGAATCCAACAAACTCGATCAGCGAAGTCCTTTCAGCCTCAAGCGTTTGTCACCGACATGACAGTTTCTAGTGAGTCAGTGTGGCTTTCTGCTCAGACGGTCGGGCGGAGCAGAGCTCAGGAGCCGGGGACAGAAGAGAACGCCGTGCAGAGAGGGCCGGGTGTTCGGAGAAGCTAAGGGAGCTGCAGCTTCGAGAACCGGGTCCCTTCGCACCAGAGGACACGCTCGAGGCCCCGGGGCCTGTGCGCGCCGCCCTGGGTCTGTGGCCCAGCAGCCTGTGAGGGCTCCCAGACGCCGCTGATCCCAGCTGCCGACTTAAGTCTCTATCACGCGCTCGAGCCGTGTGTTTTGCCCCCAGCTCTCCCTGAGCTCTGTGTTAGCGATCGGGATCTTGTTCCCCGCAGAGCCGCGCACTTCCCACCGCGCACAGCGGAGTTTAAGTCCAGCCAGTGACTGTCCCTCCCAGCCAGTGACTGTCACCCGGGACAGAGAGGCCATTGGTGATCACCACCCACATGTCCCCCCACACGGCAGGAGATGCCGTAAAGCCTGCTTTTTCTCCTTGGATGAAAAATTGTTTCTCTCATCAGCGCTTGGATTGTGCAAAGTCTGGTCCTGACAGGGTGCTTAGGAAACCTGGTTGAGTCTTTTGTCTTCATGGGTGATGGTTCAGAGCAGTGAGCTGCATTCTGGCCGATCCCTCAAAGCCCAGGGGCTTCAGTCTCTGCCACGGGCTCACTGAGTTCTAAACACCCTGGCGTATTTAATTCACAGCACCGTGTTTCTGCTTTCATCCCGAGTCCCCGATGCTGGCCAGTGGGAGTGCCTTCAAGTTTGCTCTTGTGCTGTTTTGTTTTCTGCATTTTGCTCTGGACCCACCAGCTTTCCTTCATGATTTCTCTTTCAGGCCGAGGACAGACGCCTGGTGCATTTCCTGCTCGGGCCCTGGAATCGCTGTTTCCAGGGAGTGTCTGGTCCTCTCCGTGGGAAACGCGCATGTTCAAACCCCGTCTGGTCCCAGACATGCTCCTCGTTCCCAGATTTCATCGCTCTGTGACTCTCCACGGAGTGAGTGGGAAACCGATATTCCTGGACAAGAAAGCGCCGCCGCTCCCGGCTCCTGCAGGCGACCCGCGTGGTTTCTTCAGTCCCCGATTCGATGCCGGGCCTCGTGTCCCTTCTGTGGAAAACGTTCAGGGCATTTCTTGTTTGCTTGATTTTAGTGCACAGAGCAGTTTCAAAATAGCCATAGTCCCAGTATTAACAAAGCTACTGAGTTATTTTCAATTCTTGTTTCTTTTTCACCCTGTGGAGTCAGAGCTCTGTGGTTTGCAGCCCCTTGAAATGCCACTGACTTCACATGCGGTTTGTTTCTCTTATTTCAGGTGTTTAGATGCTTTGGGTTGAGGGATTGGTTTTGACTTAACTCTTCAAGTTCTGTAAACTGTAACCGTGGCTTCAAAGCGAGAGCCGTAAAAGAAGCGGTGTTCAGTCCAGCTCCCGTCGCTGTGCCCTCGCTCCTTCTCCCTGCCTCACAGGGGCACATCCATCAGGTCTCTTCACCGGGGCCTGTATCCCCCCTTGTTGCAAAAAGGGAGCACACGAGCAAAGTCCGCAAACCCCGCTGTTCTAAAAACGCTTTCCACCAATAATACATCTTGGTGATAGCGCCATAGAAATGCAAGACATAATTGCCCGGGTCCAGCATGGGAGCAGTCGTGACAAATGACTCCGCCTCCACCTCCTCAACAAATACTAGCACAGAAAGGAGGAAGAGGAAGCGAACACACACCCTCTGATCAGAAACTAAGCCGGCCCCTCACCGCCCCAGTTCGCAGAAGCCGGGACGCAGTGACACGGCCTAAGTGCCCGCAGAGGCTGGAGAGAGGCGTCGTGGTTTGGGTCCGCGGCGGGAGTGGGTGCAGCCGCTAGAAAGATGAAACCGTGCCCGTTGCAGCCACCTGGACGGACCTGGAGGGGACGGTGTCAGTGAAGTAAAGCTGGACGGACCTGGAGGGGACGGTGTCAGTGAAGTAAAGCTGGACGGACCTGGAGGGGACGGTGTCAGTGAAGTAAAGCTGGACGGACCTGGAGGGGACGGTGTCAGTGAAGTAAAGCTGGACGGACCTGGAGGGGAC